>SNQN01007032.1:11910-28470 GCA_008642245.1 Bassia scoparia
TTTGAGCTTTTTCAGAATAACTCTCTCTCTTCATAACCATATCATTAAAATAAGATTGATTGTGCACATGCACTCAAAGTCTAGACCTCTATTATTGCTAAACATAATATGGGTTTTTGTTCTCTCAATTTCTTCAATTAATCTAAGACAACCAAATCAATAATCAATTTGATGATTTATAAAGCTTTTTCTATAAAGTAAAAAATAAAAAGAAGATAGGCACAACTCTAGAAAGATAAAATATAAATGCGTACCTTGTCACAATCCATGTCAAAAATATGTACTTGGTACTTGTAGTTAATTTTAGCCATTAGCCTATACTAAAAATCATATATTTAATTGACTAGACGTGTTTTCGAAAGAGGGATATATAAAGATATAATCAAAATTTTTTTGAATTAGTAAACATATATTTTGGTGGAAGAATTTTAAATGTTCAATCTTGCATTTTTAAAAGAACGCAATGAGGGAGAGTACCTGTATTGCAACGAGACAAGTAATAAATACTGCGAAAATTGCTTCTGACATCTAACTTCAATTTCATAATCAAACAATTCCATCAACAATCAAAACAAATTAAAGATCACTTCAACTGAATGAAAAAGAACGAACTTGAATTCGCGAAAAGAAATAGAAGAAACTTACACGCGACAAATAACTGAGAAGAAGCAGAGTTGAGCTGCAAGTCTGAGAGGCGGTGTCAAGTTTCGGAATAGAAATGGTTTCCTCCATTAATTGTTAATTTTTTTATTAATTATGGTTTATTCAACGCTGAATTTCAAAATTGGTGTTGATAATTTTGAGTTCGTGTTTTCAGCTACCACTCAGAGGCTGTGGTGAAGACGGTTGCGGTGGCGGGAAACGGCGGTACCGGAGATGGAAAGACCGTTGGAGGGTTGCAGAAGCTTTGAATTGTTCGGGTAAATGGAGGAACTCGAAGTGGCAAATTCATTCGTTCATGGAAGGAACTCGACTGATTGAGAGGTTCATGGTTTGGCTGACAGGCCATTGGGCGCTTCTAGGCCCAATACACACAAACTTGGTTCGAAATGCTGTGAGCCGTGAGACAATTTGTCAATGGACGTATTAGGTCAGTGGATTCAAATCTCCCTTTCATTTTTTTCATTAAGTGGCAATTAAATTTTTGCATCTGGTATGTCTTACGGGGGTCTATGCCCAATTGATATAATCCTTGTTCGAAATGCTTCTAGGCCCAATTGTGGATTTGTGACATGTTTTGGGATGAGGATATTATCTAAGTTTCCTAACTATGTTATGTTTGGATAACAATGATGAGAGAAAGTGAGGGTAGGTGAGGGAGAGAAAGGAAAGGAGGAGGAAAGTGTGGTCTATTTTCATGTTCAAAATCTCTTTCAAATTTGAAGGGATAAGCTTCTTAAGAGGTGTGGGAAAATGGACTCTTCCTTTTCCTCTCCCTCACCCTTCCATCCTCCAGATCTTTATCCAAACAAGGGAGATTATCCCTTCCCTTTCTCTCCCCTTCTTTTCCTCCCATTCTTATTATCCAAACACAAGAATTAAGGGTTCATTTAACTGAAAAGCAGTTGAACTGAACGTAGTTCAACCAAGTTGAAATTAAGTGAAAAAAAGAGAGAGAAAGTAGGGTTTCTTACAATCTTTTTTTTTTTCAGACATTTCGTATTAAATTCCAACACAAGTACATAATACCTTAGAAGTTGAACTAATAGTTAGTAAGATCGTAGATTTTGAATCAATAATAAACATAATAAATAATTTACCTGAGGTCATAAAAATATGTGAGTTAATTGGGTTTTAAGGGTTTTTTTTTAGAGAGAAGAGGAATTCATCATTTTAAACTTCCTTGTTTTTTTTTTGGGTTTAAGGTTAAAATTAAGGGTCCCTATGCTAATCTCTGTACAATACATCACAAAATTCGAATCTCCCTTATAAGTGTGTCGTTTATAAGATCAACGGCACATTTAAAAATGTTAAATATCTTTGAGGTAAGCATAATATACATCAACAACTCAAGCTAGTTTCATTATTTATCGAATTATGAGCTCATGTTCAACTCACCAAACAAGATCAAGGCTCAATTCTTTTTTTACTAAGATTTCAAGTTTTTAGTTTCGTTCAGTTTTAATTTAGTTTAGGGCATGAAATGGTTGTAGCTAGGGTCCTAGCTTGCAAATTCTAAAAAGTACCACAGCTACTAGCTTGACCATTGTATTAAAAACAAGCAATTAACTTGGCTAGCAAATTAGCTTGCCAAGCTAATTAGCTTGGAATGAAAACTAAGCAAGATATTAATGTACAAAGCATGGGTAGTTGTTTTTTACAAGTACCAACTAAAATTAAAGCATTTTTTAATGGGAAGCTATAGCTTTACATTGGACGCCAATAAATTAGCTAGAGCATGTTTTTAGGTGTAATTTTTAGTGGCATCATAAGGCTAATTTGACAATAACTTAACCAATTGTACTGCTCTTAGATTGTCTTTGACTAAGATAGAGATTCAATTTAAATTCTTCCCAAACTCAAACACATACTAGTACTAAAAATCAATGAAGAAAATAAAATTTCGACGAATCGTTGAATCATGTCAACAATAATGATAAATCAGGGCACTCTTTACTACTATCAATCAATTCTAAGTATCATAGTAAGAGTAATTTACTTCCACTTCAATTGAGGATATAAGGGCATTGAATACAGGAGGTTAATGAAAAGTGTAGAAATGAATATAGTAGTCATTGTAATGTACTCTTTTCGATCCGTCACCAATTCTAACAAACGATTTACATAAAGTAGAGAGAAAAAAATGTCTAATTATTGTTAGAAATTATGATACTGATGAGTATATATATGTGTAGCAAGCAATAATAAAAGATGAAGGGAAATGATAGCTTTGAGTTATGAAGGCAAAATGATAACGCATTGACCTACAAAACCACATTGCCCACCAACATTCATACAGGTCAGCACATCGGTCTACACACCCATTACTACAAAGCTGCTTTAATTCATCAGCCCATTACATTTCATTTTCTTTTTTGTTTATAAAATAATTAAATTAAATTAAATTATAATATATAATATATATATAACGCTATATATATATATATATATAATATATATATAATATATATAATAGTATTATATATAATATAGGAATAGGATCATGTGAAAAACACAAATCTTAGGTGAAAACTAAAAACTTTTAATCTTGACCGTAGAATTTGGAGATGAACGATCATGATTTAATTTATGTTTACTTGTATTTCAATCTGAGGTACATTGAAAATTTAAAAGGGTACACGTGTATTGTTCATCAATAGTAGCTGAAAGTCTTGTGTACCCCTTTACTGCTTGTATGTACCCCTTAAAATGAAAAATGTACCCATTTATTTTGGTTTTCACGTTTTCATATAACATGTGATTTTCATTGGATCCTAACTATATATAGGAATATATATATATATATATGGTCCGACCATGATAATTATTACCAAACATTTTCATAATTCCTGCATGCAGTAACAGGAGATTATAAATATACTTTCATGAGCAACCTATTTTTGTGATTATTAACACGGATATAAGGTTATATCTACCGGGTGGGTATGTAATATATACTGTAATCAATAATAAATTAGAAATGTTGAAATGTACACRATCACTATTTCCTAACACTCGGTCACTGTTTAGGCTAGATTTCGCTAAGCAGTTAGCAAGYTAGYTTGGATCGGAACCTGCAGCTARACAAGTTAAACAAGCTATTGAACAATCAATTTAATGYGATAAACATAAGCTGACAGAGTGCAACAAAGGTAAAGACACACRAAATTRGTGACGCGGAAACCCAAAGATGGGAGAAAACCGYGGGTAGCAATGAGACCACCAATCCACTATGAATCACGTCTTCMATTGGYCTTTTYGTCCACCGAGTACAAGCTTTTCTCTACTTCTTATCCAAGTCAGAATMTGGGAGAGGAGAAGGATTCAGAATGYCCTTCCCCCGTTACATTGATTTTCTATTTATAATGCCTTATACAAAATYTATAATTAACTGMTGGCGTGATTTCCTCCTTGATTTGCGCAGTGGCTCTTTATTGTACGTTACTATCCGTTATTCGTAATCTCRCAGCTTAACTCTTCCGRGATGCTAGCTTGATTTGCTTGACAGGTTCTTYTGCGCATTAACTGCTAAGTCCGTGCTAAAYCGGGTATAACARTCACTAGCAATTTTTGGTATTAGATGTATAATCTTATCCGATCCTTACAAATATATTCATGCACAATAATGAAAATGAGACTAATAACTCGTCAAAAAAAAANGAGCCGCCCATGTGTCTAAAGGCTGGAGAACAAGTCTGTTCTAAACAATATGAAACAGCTTCTAACATGGATTCTGGTTGGGCTCCTTGGCCCAGAACAGAAGACACACTTAAGACCACCATGGAAGCTCCGATAGCATCTGACTGCCAATCACCATTATACAGACGAAGGGTGAAGCAGTAGCTGTATAAGATGTCAAYCAGATGAAAGGCAAGAAGTGGAGAAGGCTCGGCACTAGTAAGCTTCTTCAGTGGGGGTAATGGTGTCTCTGGTCCAGGTGGTATCTCACTTTCAAGGTTATGTAAAGAGTGTGATCCTGATGCCTCTTCATTTGATAAAGGCTGGATAAGCTGGGTCCCTTCATGACCGAGAGATACCGTTCTAGCAGAAGGCTTCAACCACCATGGCTCCCAAGGTTCGATCATTTTGCTCAATTCTCCTGTTGCTATAGCTCTTTGAAAAAGTTTCTTCTCTTGTTCACTTAGGTCATCAAAACTTATTTCACCTCCTGAAGATGGATATATTGCATTAGATTTCCRAACAATAATACTGTTCTATAACAAAATAAATGTCATCTCCTACAATGAGCAAGCATCTCTATAGGACACATCACACAAGGTAGTTCTCAACTTGGTCATAGACCATGGCTCACATTCCATTTCCATTTCCAACAGTAGCAGTATAAGTAAATATACAACAGCAGTAAATACCATGGCTCTCATTCCATTTCCAAGCAGTTATGRGTGAGTTTTGTATTGGGAACTAGGAAGTTTCCTTGAAATGGGCGATTGATTTACAAGGAAAGTGCTACTGATGATAGCAGATAGAAGCCAGGGAACATACCTGATAGAACCTTTTGAATTGTATCCTCTGAGAGAGTTGGCTCTGCACAGTTAAAGAAATAGTCATACCGTAGATACAATGCAAACTCAAGAAGAACGCATTACAATACTAAACAGGAGCTCAGGCAAATACAGCAATGAGGATGCTTAAAAGACCAGTGGAAAACTTACACAAATGACGACATACTGTTGATTACGAAATTGAATCAAATTAAAAATGAGCAAGGAACTAATAAACTAGTGATATCCCAGAAGCAATTAGAAAATAAAGCACTCACCACAGTCACCAGTCACCACCAACAACAATGTCAGCAGCATGTAAATGAAACAAAATCATTTATAAACAGCATAYAATATAGAGTAGAGCTTTTAAGTATTGTTTAGCATCMTTGGTTAACTCGTTACTCTCAAGTCTAATCCAACAAAATTAGATACAGTATTACAGTGCCTTGGATATTAGCTATCYCCAAAARATTACTTTGAACACACAAAATTGTAGAAACTCTGTCAAAAAGAGCCAAGAAAGTGCAATCATCAAGGCTGAGAAAATTTACCATCTTCATCCATGCTATCCTCCTCAACCTCCTCGTCTTCAGCGTGATATCTTTTGAGTATCTCCAACATCTTTTTCTTGCTTTCATCATCAGGCCTTAGATGCCTCATTTCATCCACAACATTCTCCCGCATAAAAGATTCAGTGCATCGAAGGCTGTGTGACTGCCAAAACAACCGCAGCAAGTATCAAATCACACATCAATTTTAAGACCCCCACCAAACTACTAGAAACTAGGAAGGGTKGTCGAGGGGTTTAACTGTTTAACTAAAGAACTACCATGCAACCAGTATATAAATACAATTGCAACATTCAGGTTAGCAGCCTAGAAGTTGTGCACGAAAAGAGGCAGACCAGTTTAGAGGCGCGAAATACATGACCAGGCTATTGAATCAAAGTCATTTGGCTATGTGCCAAATTAAAAGATTGTGGTGCAAAATCAGTGCTTGGTGACACTAAGCAATTCGCCTCTATGGGACCTCCAAACTGTTCTGAGTAGTAGGCACTTGGCACTTGGCACTTGCAGACACATAGCGACAGATGGAATGACCAAGTGAATAAACTAAACCATAGGTCTGCGGTGATTGCACAATTGCATTCTAATGCTGCTAACTTACTATAGCTTCCTTTCATTCTTCATATTCTCTCAAAGATACCATTATACTTACATTCTATGTCACTATCTTTGCATCTAGTTGTAAATTAATGAATGTATGGAATAGCCATCAAGTTTCTTTCCCCTGTACAAGTATGTTATCTCTCCGTCACATTCAATACTTCCCCCTTCTTAGAAATCTCACAGTTACTCCTGCGCCAGTAATCTCACAATTCTCACTTTCGCAAATTAATCAATTTTCACACTCAAATATATGTTTGAAAAGAAAAGAGCTCCATTCAAACACATTCTCTCCTCGGTCTGGTATGCAATAAATAGTTACTTGTATCATGCTTCATCACATATGGAGTTTCAATGTCTTTTTACAACCAATATAATTCAACTCTCCTTCCGCCCCTATTAAAGCCATGAATGCATCAATCTTTCACTCACTAGACAGCTCATAGCTCTCATTGTCGTCACACATTGGGGAGACAATTTCCATTCTAGTTGTTTAGGTTTATTACAATTGGAGCAACAAAAACAAATCCATATGGTACATACTCGCTCCGATGCAACAAGCACGGTTTCTTCCTAATTTCCAAAATTCTCAATATGTGTATATTCCTATGAGTTTGCCTAAGGTTCTACTTACTTTGTTTAGCAATCGTCTAGCTTCGAGCAAAGCTAAACTTGACAAGTATAGATATTTTGTAAATTAAATTATGAGCATCCTGAAATCCCAAATCACATCGCTATTGATTCCGTAAAAAGATCACAGCAACATTTTCTTATAATTACAACAAATGCCATCAATCTACCTTTGTTTGAGCTTTGAGATTCTCCCTTCAACCAATTCATTTAAGTTGATTATGCCAAATCAACCCTAATGATGCAAATTAATGGTTTTGTTCTCAATTTCTTCAAATTAATCTAATGACAACCAAATCAATAACAATTGATGATTTCAAAAGCTTCAAAGAAAAAAAAAGAAGGGCAAATTAGAAAGAAATAAAATAGCGTACCTTGTAACAATGGAGGGAGCAGTACCTGATATTGCAACGAGGACAAGTATACTGCGAAAATTGCTTTCGACATCTTACATCCTTCCAATTTCATTAATCAAACAATTCAATCAACAATCAAAACAAATTAAAGATCACACAACTGAAGTGAAAAGCAACGAACTTGTAATTCGGCGAAAAGAAAGTAGAAGAAACTTACATCGCGACAAACATAACTCGAGAAAGAGCAGAGTTGAGCTGCAAAGTTCTGGAGAGGCGGTGAGTTCGAAAAGAAATGGCGTTCTCCATTGAATTGTAATTTTTATTGATTATGGTTTATTCAACGACGAATTCCAAAATTGGTATGATATTTTGAGTTCGTGTTTCAGCTCACTCAGAACTGTGTGAAGAGGTTGCGGGGCGGGAAAGGCTGGTACCGGATGATAAATGACACGTTGGAGGTTCAGAAGGCTTGAATTGTTCGGGTTAATGGAAGGGAACTCGAAAGTGGCAATATTCATTCGTTATGGAAGGAGCTCGACTTGATGAGAGGTCATGGTTGCTGAGAGGCCCTTGGCCCGCTTCTAGGCCAATACACACAAGATTGGTTCGAAAGCTGTGACGCTGGTGAGGAAAAATTTGTCAATGACGATGTGGTGTGGATTCAAATCTCCTTCTTTATTTTTTCATTAAAGTGGACATTAATTGCATCTGGTATTCGTACGAGGGGTCTATGCCCATGATTGATAATTCTTGGTTCGAATGCTTCTACCCAATTGTGATTTGACATTGTTGGATGAGGATATTATCCTAATCCTAACTAATTTATTTTGATAACAATTGAATGAGAGAAAGTGAGGGTAGGGAGGGAGAGAAAGGAAAGGAAGGTAGGAAAAGTGTGGTCTAGTGTTCTGTTTCAAATCTCTTTCAAATTGAAGAGTAAGCTTCTTAAAGAGGGGGGAAAATGGATCTCCCTGCCTTTTCCTTGCACCCCCTCCTCCTCCAGATCTTTATCCAACAAGCGGAGATTATCCCTCCCTTTCTCTCGCCCTCTTTTTCCTCCATTTCTTATATATCCAAACCAAAGATTGGGTCAGTTTAACTGAAAACAGCTAACTGAACCTAGTTCAACCAAGTTGAATTAACCTGAAAAAAAGAGAAGAGAGTAGGTTTCTTACAATCTTTTTTTTTTTTCAACTTTCGATTAAATTCCCAAACACAATACATATACTAGAGATGTAGAACTAAATATTAGTAGATGTTAATTGATCATAATGAAACATAATTAAGATAATTACCTGAGGTCATAAATAGTGATTAATTAGGGTGTTTAGGGTTTTTTTAGACGAGAAAGAGAGATTGACATATAACGTCTCTGTTATGGTTTAATTGGGTAAAATTAGGTCCCTATGCTGAATCTCTGTACAATACATCACAAAATCGACATCTTCGCGCTGATAGTGTGTTCGTTTATAGATCGAACGCACACATTAAAATCTTAATTATCTTTAGGTAACATACTATACATCAACAACTCAGCTAGTTTTTATTTATGTAATTATGAGGCTCCATTGTTAACACCAGAACAAGAATAATGGCTCATCTTCTTTTTACTGATTTCAAGTTTTTAGTTTCGTTCAGTTTTTAGTTGTAGGCAGTGACAGTGTAGTAGGGTCTAGCTTGCAAATTCTAAATACAAGCTACATAGCTTGACCATGTAGTTAAAACAAGCAATTTACTGGCCTACAGCAAATTAGCTTGCCAAGCTAATTAGCTTGGATGAAAACAACAAATATTAAGTACAATAGCATCGGAGTATGTTGTTTTTAAAGTATCCAGACTAAAATTAAAGCATTTTTTATGGGACCTGATACTCCATTTGGAGCATAAGAATTACTAAGGCATGTTTGTAGTGTAAATTTTTATGTGCTTATGACTAATTTGACAATTTACTTACCAGGTTACATCCTTGATTTGTCTTGAACTTAAGATAGATTTCAATTAGATTCGATTTTAAGTCAACACCTCGTACTCTAAAAACAATGAAGGAAATAACTTTCGACGAATCGTTAGAATGGATTCCAAGCAATAAATGGATAAACCAGGGCAACTCTACTGAAGATCAATACTAATTGTGAGTATTGTAGAGTAATTACTTCCTCCAATGGGTGAGATATAAGGGCATTGAATACAGGAGTTAATAAAAGTGAGAAATGAATATAGTACGATGTATTATCTCTTTTCGATCCTTCACAATCTCAACATACGATTTACATTAAAGTAGAAGAAAAAATGTTCTAATTTGTTAGAATTATGATATCGATGGGGAGTGAATATGTGGCTGTAGCAATACAATAAGTAAAAGATGATAAGGGATGATAGCTTGAGTGTTGAAGGCAAAATGATATAGCATTGAGCTACAAATAGCACCATTTGCCCAGCAATTTCATACAGGTCAGACAGTTCGTACACACCATTACTATCAAAGTGCGCTTTAATTCATCAGCCCATTACATGTCATTTTCTTTTTGTTTAAAAAATTAAAATAAATAATATATATAAATAATATTATTAATTATTACTTATAAAATAATATATATATATATATATAATATATATAGGAATATGGACATGGTTGAAAACACAAATCTTGGTGAAAAACAAAAACTTTTAATCTTGACCGTAGAATGAGGTATGAACGTCATGATTAATTTTATGTTGACTGTTGTTTCAATTGATAAGCATTTGAAAATTTAAAAAGGGTACACGTATAATTGTGCATTCAATAGTAGCTGAAAGTCTTGTGTACCCCTTTATGTTGTATGTACCCCTAAAATTGAAAATGTACCATATTTTGGTTTTCACGTTTTCATATAACATGTGATTTAATTGATCATAAATATATGAATATATATATAATGGCCGACCATGATAATTATTACCAAAACATTTCATAATTCACTTGCATCAGTAACAGGAGATTTTAAAATAGCTTCGAGAGCAACCTATTATTTGGTGATAGACACGTGATATAAGGTTATATCTACCGGTGCGGTATGTAATATATACTTGTAACAGTAATAAATAGAAATGTGAAATGAACGATCACTGTTTCCTAATCCTCGTGCACTGTTTAGGCTTAGATTTCGTAAAGCAGTTACGAATGCTATTTGGATCGGAACCTGCAGCTGAAACGAAGGTAACAAGCTATAACGATCAATTTAATGTGATAAACGCATAGCTTGAAGAGTGCAACAAAGAAAACACACGAATCTAGTGACGCGGAACCAAGATGGGAGAAAACGTGGGTAGCAATGGACCACAATCCACTATGAATCACGTCTCATTGCGCTTTTTCGTCCACCGAGTACAGCGTTTCTCTAACTCTTTATCCAGAGTCAGAATATGGGAGAGGAGAGGATCAGATTAGCCTTCCCGTTTACATTGATTTCTATTATAATGCTTATACAAAATTTAATAATTAACTGATGGGTGATTTCTCCTGATTGCGAGTGGCTCTAGTAGTTCTTTGTATCCGTATTCGTAATCTCACGCTTAACTCTCGAGATGCTAGCTGATTGCTTGACAGTTTTTTGCCATTAACTGCCTAAGTCCGTGCTAAATCGGGTTACATCACTGCAATTTTGGTATGTAGATTGATAATCTTAGCCGATGCCTTAAATATATATTCATGCACAATAATGAAAATGAGACTAATAACTCGTCAAAAAAAAAAATGAGACTAATAAAGATCACGAATGATTTCAAATTAAATGTAGAGTTTAAGAATGCAAGATTACTGTTATTATTTGACATATTATTAAAGATTGTGCCAATACAGTGTCTCATGTCAAGAGTTACATGACAAATTGACAATGATTTACTTCCAATAACATTTCAAATTACTACTGTAGTACTATTGAACAAGCTCAACACTAGTGGTGTTTTAAAGTCATCATATATTTCATGTTGAAATCAATAATGGTTGAATTTACAAAATAGACTTGATTATCTAGAAGAGTACATAAGCTGAAATCAACGGTTGAATTTACAATTAGACTTGACTATCTGCAAAAGTACATAGCTGAAATCAAAGAGCTACGTAAAATAGTTTTTTGAACTGACTTTTGGCTTTTTATCCACAAACCGTCTAAGAAACAACCAACAATTATAGCAAATTTTACCAAACACTTTTATATCCAATTAGTTTAAATTTTAAACCGTCAATTTCAAAATTCAATGCATGCATACAACCAATGCTTTGAGCCAGCCAGACAAGCCAAGTGAAGTAGAGAACCACATAACAAAGGGATTGCCAATTCAAACAAACCCCTAATAAGCCAAGTGTATGTAGTAATCGTTCCTAATTAATGGCTGGTAATGCCTTGCAATAATAGGAATACTTTGTCCATACTGGCATACTGCATACATCATCAGGAAACATCAGAGAAGTTTGGCTTCAGCAGATATGGAAAATAAATTGTGTATCTCAATGTAGGCCATGAATGTTATGTTGCCTGTTACTCCCATTTTAAAAATTTAAATGTAAGTTATAATTCCTATTTTAATGAGGGTTGTAAGCATAGGGATATTGATTTATTAAGGGGTCTGATAGTTGGTTGGGATGCGACGCTGAATTGTGGCTTTTTATGGATGATTGTATAGTGGTTTGAGATGGTTGTTGAGGGTGCTTGGTTGTGGATCATGTTGAAAACAACATGGATAAATGCTTAGGTTGAGAACTAATAATCGTTTAATCTGACAGCGGTTGTGGTTTATGTTTAGAATTTGGAAGATGAACGATCATTGGATTTTATTGTTGATTGTTACTGGGGTTGTATGCTGGTTGCAATTCATTGATGTACATTGGTTGTAAACTTTGTAAATTAGGGTTTGTTAGCAGTAGTCATTATTTGTTGACTATTCTGGAGATTTGGTTCGTGGTTTGGTTTTGTCAAATTATAGTAGCGTTATTTTTGTGTGTGCTTATTTTTGAATGTAGTCTTGTGTATCCGCCTTTTGTTTGTTGTTGTTAGTTTTGTTTAGCAGCTTTTGGTGGAGTGTTGTTCTTCTTAAATGAAAGTGCTTGTGATCCGCGTATGTTATTTGTATTGTGATTTGGCTTGTTCATTACGTTTTTTTCATATATTATTCGGGATTTGCTGATTTTTCATATTAGGATTTTCATTTAGACTTATTATTAAATTATTTTTGGGTTTCTTGTGTTAATATGTGTTATATATATATGTGTGGTATTGTATTGCCTACCATTGATAATTATTACTTTTATTAAAATCATATTTCGGTAATTCTGCATGCAGTTAATCGTGAGATTTATAATTTATTTGCTTTTTGTCATTGTAGGAATTGCGGGTATTTTCTTGTGTTGTTGTATTTATTTTTATAGTCTATAGCGGGGAGTCGGTTTGGGGATAATGGTGGATTTAGGGGTCTTACCTCTGGGTGTCGTGGGTGTAATTATTATTTGTTTTGTGATGTTATTATTCTTTTTACGTGTGATTTTTTAGTTGAATTGTGGGGGTGGGTGGGTTGAGGGCGATATTGATGGAGATTTTAGGAAGGATGTTTGTATTAGTTGTAGCGGGTATCTTGTATCCTTGTTTTGCTGTATGATTCTTTGTGTACTTTTTATTTTGGGCTTTATTTTTTTTTATATTTGTGGGTTTTTGTGGTTATGTTGCGGTGGGTTTCACTTTTGGGTTTGTGTGTGGATTAAGATGCTTATGTATTTTTGGCATTGGATATTAGGAGCATTTTTGTGTTTTTGTTTTTTTTTGTTTTTTGGTGTTTGGGGTTTTGTGTTTTTTGTTGTGTGGGTTTGGGGTGTTATGCAAGCTTAGTTTTTGGTGGTCGTGTTTTATCCTTTGGTCGCGTTTTATACATAGTTAAAACAAGCTTGAGGAACTCTTTAATTAGTTGTTGTGATTAATTTTGGTACTATGCGGTTAAGCTCTGTGTTTATCAGGAGTGCATACAAGGTAATAGATCAAGTTTGGTTGTTCAGTCTAGTCGTATTGGGGAGAGGTTTTAGTCTGTGACGTTTTTTTGGCGTGATAGGATCGCCTCTATAGTTATGATTGGGTTTGTTTTGGGTTTTTGTTTTGTGTTTTCTTAGTATAAACGCGTGGTGTTGTAGTTGTCTTTGGTGAATGAGAGCCACGCAAGTGGTAGTTTTGCCATCTATGAATCACGTGCTTCTGTTTGTTTAATTGGGCCTTAGTTTCTTGGTTCACGTCTGAGTACATAGCTTGTTCTTTCTTCACCTTGTCTTTATTCCTTAATGTCTGGAGAATTTTTTTTGGGTGGGAGATGGTTGTTGAGTAATGTGATTATTCTAGTGAATTTTGCCCTTTCCCGTCCGTTTCATTGGTTGGTATTTTTCTAGTTTATTTAGTGCTCTGTTATTTAACATTTAATTTTGAGAATGGACAACTGTATTTTATTGGTTGAGGCCGTTTTTTTGTGATTTTAGTTTCCATTGTTTCCTTGATTGCTGCAGTGGGTTGTGCTGCTTTGGTTAATTCTGTATTTCGGTTTATCATTTTGATGTATTCTTCTGTTTATTTTGTTTTTTGGAGGGTTTTTTTCGTGTTTTGTGTGTGTTTCCGTTGGGAATTCTCACTAGGCTTAAGTAGTTCATTACCGAGATGTCTAGCTTGTTTGAGGGGTTTGCTTGACAAGGTTTCTTGTTTGTTTCGCGATTGGTTGTAAGGGCTTTGCTTATATAGTGTTTTTGGTTTTAGTTAGTGGTGCGTGTGAAATCGGTTGGGTGTGTTTATTGGATTTTTGATCTAGTTGTGTTTCACTATTTGTAGCTTGTAATGTGTTTGTTATGGCTATTTAATAGTATTTGTACTGGTATGTGTAGGGTATTATCCGGTTTTTTGAGTCGAGTTGGCTGATTCCTTACAAATGTTAGGGTGTATTTTGGGTTTGTCGAGTTTTTCTTTGGCAGGAATAATGGAAAATGAGATTTATTGTATATTGATATCGTCAAATGAGGGACTAATTTGAGGAGAGAGCACGAATGATTTCAAATCAAGATGCGTTGAGTTTGTTAGTTTTTAGTTGAAGGATATGTCATGTAGGTTACTGGTGTTAGGTTTTTGATTGACAGTGGATTTATGTTTTATTATATATATGATGTTGCTTCAATACAGTTGTTCTCTTTTTCTGATGTCAGAGTTACTCATGACAAATTGGAGGCAATGTGTATTTTTTGTTTTTTATTTTTTACTTTTTCCAATGGTTGAGTAGCAGGTTTGTTCATTATATTTTACTTAATTCTGTTAGTACTATTTGATACAGTGTTTTTAGCTCAACGGGAGCTAGTGTTGTTGTTTTTTAAATGTTCATATCATTATTTTCTATTGTTGCAGATAAATCTTATTAATTGGGTGGGTTGTGTATTAATTTTACAAAATATGGGTACTTTGGATTATCTTGAGAAGAGTTATGTTCGAGAAGCTAGAAATCTGATAACGTTGGTAGATTTTAGATCAATTTGAGATATTTGCTTTGATCTTAATGCTTTGGTCAAGAAGATTCGATAGCTTGAATCAATTAGAGCATCGTAAAAATAGTTTTTTTGATTACTTTTGACTTTTTGGGCTTTGGTTTTGATATTTCTTGCTACATGTTTAAATCCGTCTATAGAAACAATCCACCACATTTTAGTGATAGCATATATTTGCTTTACGAAGCATCTTTTATATTTCTTCAATTAGTTTATTATTAATTTTAAATTCCGTTTCAATGTTTTCAAAATTTAGTGGCATTGCAGTAGTCAACTTTCTCGGATTATGTTAAGCCAGCCAGACAGCCAAGTGATAGTGGGAGAGAACTGCAATCATTATAACATAGGTGATTGTTGGTCCATAATTTCAAAGTACATAAATCCCTTTAAGGTAAGCTCAAGTTGTTTATTCGGTTAGATGTTAATTTCTGTTTCCTAATTAATCATGGTCTGAGTAACGCTTGTTCTCGGCAATTACAATAGTGTATATGTTTACTTTGTCGCATTAAGATTTTTTTTTTTTAGTTTGTTGTTTTTTTTTTGTAGTAGTGTGCATGACCTAGTGTGTCGTATGTTAGAGCGATCGTTTCAGTGAGAGAGTAGTACATTCTGAGAAGTTTGGGCTTCGAGCTAGATTGATTGGGAAATAAAATTTGATGTTGATATGTCAATGTATGGCATTGAATGTTATGTTTCCTGTTACTGGCTTTCTCCATTTTTTTGAAATATTTAAATGTTAGCGTGCATTATCGAATTGTCATTTAACAAACAACCACCCTATTTTACTAATTTGTTACGTGCGAAGCTAATCGTTTGCAGCGATTGACTCGCCCGCTACAGTGATAGATATCTATTATATTATTTCATATTCCTTGACCTTCGAAACCTATTCTAGCTTATAGCTTTGGGTTGAATGTGTTGGGTAACATGATATCAAGTCAGCGTGACATATCCAAAGTGGAATTAATTCGCTGCCGGGTATGGATTGGTTGGTCATGTGTTTGCGTATAATATGTTAGTATTTCTATGTAAGGCCGTCGAAAACCATCTAGGCTTAAGCTTTTGATTGATTGATGGTGTGGGTAACATTATAGTATACACGCTCTGATGAATTTTCCGCTTGATATCTTGGACGTGGTCCTCTTCGGATCTCAGCTTAATGTACTTGGAGGTTCGTAGAGGACTTAGTGGTAATAACAACAACCACAATCAAGAATTAGTTTCCCAAATAAGTGCTAATTGTTGAGTTTGACTGTGACGTTTTTTTAACAGATACAAATAGGAAGTACGAAAAATAAACGTAATGCAAGTTGAATGCTAATGAAGTAACAAAAGTGGGTACAATTTGATCTTCCATTAAATGTCCAAAAACAATACACAAAATCAGGGCAAACAGATTATAGCATTAAGGCCTCAAAGCCGCTCAGCCCTAAGTATACCCCAGTAAGTGT
Organism: Bassia scoparia; assembly: GCA_008642245.1. Classification (NCBI taxonomy): domain Eukaryota; kingdom Viridiplantae; phylum Streptophyta; class Magnoliopsida; order Caryophyllales; family Amaranthaceae; genus Bassia; species Bassia scoparia. Next base: position 28,213 of record SNQN01007032.1, read on the forward strand.
AACTAAAAAACTGTAGCTATCTACTAAACTACTACATCTGGGCTAATTAACAGGTTAATAACTATACAAGTTACCTCACAAGTAACCAACAAATCTTAATTAACTGAGGAAAAATTATCAGCTGCAATATTGATGGATTATAATCTGTACTGTCATTACCGCTGAAAGTGAATTTTTCCAGTTCGACTTGTTTGAAGCTACCGAAGTACTCGGCACCGAACTACTGTGACCGAGCAGCAACTTGCGGGAGAGAAGCAA
>SNQN01007033.1:0-10245 GCA_008642245.1 Bassia scoparia
TATATATATATATATATATATATACTCAAGCAAACAAGGAGTTAAGGAAAGTGGAAAGCTGCAGTTAGTAAAGAAGTGGAAGTGCAAAGGGAAATAACTTCCCATAAATACACTAACTTACCAAACATAAAGTGGCACGTGATGGTGGGTTGGACCCACTAAGTTGATTTTTGCCAAAATATGAAATTTGAACTTCATAAATATCTCAACTAGCAGGAGTTAGGAATATTCAATTAACTCTTTCCAAAACCATGAGTATTTGGCAAGAACATATACGTGGTCATATGATGTTCTCCTGTACTGTCCTATCACCCCAAACAGTTCACCTGTTCTGGGCAACTTAGTTCACTTCATCTGCTCATGCTTCATAATGGTACAAATAGTATCAACAAAGTAATGTGCAATATATACATCTATGAACACTAATCTAGCCAATCATTGGGGGTAAAAAAAAAAAGAAGTCTTTCACCTAAATCTAACTAAACCTAACAAGACTCTTAACCTACAAAAGGACTCTCTACACAATGGTTTTGTGAAGATATCAGCAAGCTGATCCTCACTCTTACAAAACAACATCTCCACATTACCTTTTTCCACATTATCCCTAAGGAAATGGTGTCTGATCTCAATATGCTTTGTCTTGGAGTGCTGCACAGAAATCTTAGAAATGTTAATGGCACTTGTATTATCACAAAATATAGGAACATAATCTAATAAAACACCAAAGTCTTTCAACTGACTCTTTATCCACAACAGTTGAGAACAACAAGCTGCAGCTATGTATTCAGCTTCTGCTTTGGACAAAGCAACTGTATTTTGCTTCTTTGAACCACAAGAGATCAAACATGATCCCAAGAAGTGTGCCATACCTGATGTGCTTTTCCGATCAACAAGATATCCTACATAGTCTACATTTGTGTACCCGACCAGTTCAACTATACTACCTTTGGGGTACCACAAACACAGATCAACTGTTCCTACCAAGTACCTGAAAATTCTTCTCACTGCTTTCAGATGTGACTCCTTGGGGTTGCTCTGGAATCGAGCACACAACCCCATAGAGAACATGATATCAGGTCTGCTAGTAGTGAGATACAAGAGTAAGCCAATCATACCTCTGAACAGTGTAGCACCCACATCTGTTCCCCTATCATCTGCGTCCAGCTTAGTAGAGGTGGGAACAGGTGTGTCATATGCTTTACTGTTCTGCTTTCCATACTTCTTCAGTAGCTCTTTCAAGTACTTCTGCTAATGAATCATTATCCCTTCATCTGTTTACTTGATCTGCAGCCCAAGGAAGAATCCTAGTTCTCCCATCATGCTCATCTCAAATTCACTCTGCATAAGATCAGCAAACTCAATACATAGCATCTGATTAGTTGCACCAAACAATATATCATCAACATAAATCTGTACAACAAGTAAATCAGTGCCCCTTGTTTTGATAAACAAGGTCTTGTCCACTGTTCCCCTTTTGTAACCATTTTCCATCAGAAAGTTTGACAATATTTCATACCAAGCCCTAGGAGCTTGCTTAAGACCATACAAATCCTTGTCTAACTTATACACATGGTTGGGGAATAGTGCATCCTCGAAGCTTGGAGGCTGCTCTACAAACACTTCTTCCTTCAAGTAGCCATTCAGAAAGGTTGTCTTAACATCCATCTGAAACAATTTGAAATTCATGTTAGCAGCAAAAGCAATCAATATTCTTATGGCTTCAAGTCTTGCAACTGGTGCAAAGGTCTCATCATAATCAATGCCCTCTTGCTGATTGTAACCTTGCACAACAAGCCTAGCTTTATTTCAAACTATTGTACCTAGGTCATCCAATTTGTTTCTGAAGACCCAACGAGTACCTATTACTGTTCTACCTTCTGGTCCAGGCTCAAGATGCCTAACACTGTTCCTTTGGAACTGGTTTAACTCATCTTGCATAGCCAAGACCCAATCAGGATCAGATAGTGCCATTTTATAGTCCATAGGTTCTACACTAGACAGAAAAGAGTAGAATGCACAAAAGTTTTGATAAACAAACCTCCTAATTTGAATACCCTTATTAATACCACTCAAGATCAAATTAGTAGGATGGGAGGACTGATATTTATAACTTTTAAAACCTGTATTCAATTGTGCATTCTCTTCAGCATTACCACTAGGCATATGTTCCCCCTCAGTTGATGCATTCTCTTGATTTTCTGAGGAACCAGTATGCAAAGTGGTCTGCTGGTCTACTACCTGATTCTCAGTGGGGTCAACCTGATTGTTGTTGGTTCCCCCTGAGTTAGTTGCCTGTTCACTGTCTTCATGTGGATTTTCCTCTGCAACTTCATCTTCAAATGTATTACCAGACTCTCCATCACCAGTTGGTGGTGGACCAGTAGGTGAGTCTGGTTCCCTTACCTGTGCATCATCTCGACCAGTGAACTGTTCTCCTGTGAAGTCCAATAAACCTATAATATCATCATCTGTAACATGTGGAATCTCAGAGAACATGTTATATTCATCAAAAATTACATGGACACTCTCCTCTATACACAAGGTCCTCTTGTTAAAGACCCTGTATGCCTTACTCTATGTGGAGTATCCAAGGAAGACTGCCTCATCACTCCTAGGGTCGAACTTATCCAATTGTTCCTTCCCATTGTTATGCACATAACACTTACAACCAAATATTCTCAAGTGTGCAATGTTGGGTTTTCTTCCCCTTAGGAGTTCATAAGGTGTCTTCTTTAGAATGGGACGAAGCAGTGCTCTGTTTAGAATGTAGCATGCTGTGCTTATTACTTCTCCCCAAAAGCTCTTAAGGAGACCACTTTCAATGAGCATTGTTCTGGCCATCTCCTCTAATGTTCTGTTCTTCCTTTCTACCACTCCATTCTATTGTAGAGTTCTTGGAGCTGAGAAGTTGTGACTTACTCCATTGTCCCTGCAGTAGTTAGTAAAGCTTGCATTCTCAAATTCAGTACCATGATCAGATCTTACCGCAACCAGTGAACAGTTCAACTGGTTCTGCAACTGTTTTACTAACACCTCGAACTCCTCAAAGGTCTCATATTTGGAAGACAAGAATAGAGTCCAAGTGTACCTAGAGTAGTCATCAACTATAGCACATACATACCTGTAAAACTGCTCCTGCTCTGCACGCGCATAGGACCACACAAATCTATGTGGATTAGTTCAAGTTGTCTGCTTGTACTGTCCTCTCTCTTTGGCTTAAAAGATGACTTGACATGCTTTCCTTTGGCACACTCTGAACATGCTCTATCCACCACATACTTAATGTCTGGCAAGCCAACCACTAAGTAATGGGTTTTGAGTTTGTTCAGAAGTGTAAGACTAGCATGCCCAAACCTTTTATGCCATAGCCACTGATTCTTTTCAACGACTGCACTGAAACAAATGGACTTGTCCTAGGGGATTTGATCCAAGTATGTTATGTAAACATCCTCAAACCTAATTCCTTGGTAGACCAGTTCATCTGTTTGAGTGTTAACTATGTGACAAAGATCAACTTGAAACTCAACTCTATTGCCTTTGTCACACAGTTGAGATATCCTCAAGAGATTATGCTACAAGCGCTCAACATAATATACATCATCAATAGCTTGGGAAAGAGACTTACCAACCTTACTTAGACCAACAATAGTACCCTTATTGTTGTCTCCAAATGTGACTCTTCCCCCATCATAGGCTGCAAGTGAGAGAAACTGTTCTTTATATCCTGACATGTGTCTTGAGCAGCCACTGTCCAAGTACCAGTAGGTATCTCCTCTCACTTTAGCCTGTAAAAGAAAATCAAACGTTAGGTTTGGGAACCCAATCAGGATTGGGTCCCAATTCATCACCACTGGTCTGCTTCTTGTCCTTCCTGACCCAGACCATCTTCACATGCTTACTGTTCTTGCTTTTGCTTCTCCTCTTATGAATACATTCATCAATTTTGTGTCCACCCTTACCACAGAAATTGCACACATGCATATCTTTGGTAGACACATACTTACCTTTCTTGTATTCCTGAACCCATGTAGTGACTCTGGGTGACCACTTGGAACTGTTTCTCCTAGCAGTATACCCTAGACCAATACGACTACTGTTTCCCTGAATATACACTATATGATCTAGATTGCTACGGGCAGCCAGTAGTTTGTCAACATGATTTTGACTCTTTTCAAGCTCTTTGTCTCTAGTTTTAAGCATTTTCAATAAAAGCACATTCCGTTCATCCATAGATTTAAAATCAATTCTCAATTTTTCAAAATCCATTTTAAGACTTGAAACCGCAGACTCATTAGTCACATTGATAGAACTGCCCTGCTTACTTTTTTCAACTCATGAATTTCACAAACTAAATCACATATTTGTCCTTCATACTCATCAGGATGAGCAGGGGGAACAGTAAGAAGTGCAGCTTTGGTCTTGACAAATTCACTATGCAATTCCTGAACATCATCTAATAACAAGTTGAAAGCTTGCAATAGATCAGGTTTGCTATGATTCTTTGCCCTTTCCTTGGCTGTAGCAAAGTTGATTGGATCCTCTAGATTTTGACTTAAAACAACCAGAGGACTAGTTAGACCACCACCTTCATCATCAGAAAAATAATTTTGATGAATTTGTGACTTAACTGTTTCCGATCCAATTCACCTTTACACTAGTCTAGTGCTACTTCTAATTCAGCTTTTTCATCTTTTAATTGCATACAGACATCCTGTAAGTGATCACAACTAGCACTAGCAATTTCATATTCTTTTGTTTTCTTCTTAAGGTTCTTTTTACCCTCTTTATAACAGTACTTAAAGCCAAGATCTCATCAAGCACAGTTTCCAAACATTCAAGCATATTTTCTCTATCATAACTATACATATCTTCACATATTTTAGAGATAGCTACCTGTTGTGAACTGGGTTCTCTTGTTTTGGCCATGAGACATCTATTCTGACTACTGTTCTCCTGAACTGGTTTGGGAACCTATTCAAGGAAAGCAGTCATACAAACTTTGTCTTCTGATGAGTCTTCCTCCTCGTCTGAATCAGACTCTGATTTGCCCCACACAGAAGCAACCATAGCTCTTTTAAACGCTTGTTTCTCATTCTTCATGCTTTGCCTATCCTTCCACTTGGGACAGTTTTTGATGAGATGTCTAACTTCTCCACACTTGAAACAACCTACATTAGAAAAGCTAGTCTTACTAAAATTCTTACCCTTCATGAATTTTCTTTAGTTTCTGAAGTGCTTCTCGAAGCGTTTGGCCATCATGGCAATATCATCTTCTTCATCTTCATCAACTGTTCCCTTCAATGCAATGCCCTTTACTGGTTCCCTATCAGTTTTGGCATCAACCACCATCTCATGTGTCATGATGGAACCGATCAACTGTTCTAGTGGGAGAACAGTTAAATCTTTTGCCTCATACACTGTAGTCACCTTTGTTGTCCAAGCACCTGTAAGGCTTCTAAGCATCTTCCTTACCAGGTCCTCGTCAACAAAGTTCTTACCAAGTGATTTTAGATCATTTACTGTAGTCATGAAGCGTCCAAAGCAATCATTTATATTCTTGTTTTTTGTTCATATTAAAAGCTTCATATTTTGATATAAGTAAATCAATCTTAGAACGTTTTACCTCGTTGGTACCCTCATATGCAAGTTCTAGGGTATCCCAGATCTCCTTGGCTGATTGACATGCTGAGATCCTGTTGGTCTCGTTCTCTGCAATGGCTTGCTGTAGGATGGACATGGCTTTAGCATTCTTCTCCAGTGTCTTGTAGTCTGTGCTTATGTATTCGCTTTCTTTCTTCACATGAACCACACCTGATGAATCAATCTGCTTGACCACGGCTGGACCATTCTTCACAATCATCCAACATTCATAGTCAATGCCCATGATGATGTTCTGCATTCTGTTCTTCCACCAGGCATAGTTCTTTCCATTGAACTTGGGAGTTTTGCTGTCATATCCAATTGCTTGCATCTCCTAAGTACTCATGATCAACTTCTCTGGGTGTTAACCGTACAAGAAGCTTAGGCTCTGATACCAATTGAAGGTTTCCCGAAGGTACTCAAGAAGGGAGGTGAATTGAATTCCTATTAACAATTTGATTGTGTACTGTTTTAGTAGAGTAGACCAGTTGGACTGGTCTCGCAGCGGAATAAGTGTTAAACAGTACGTAGAACGATATCGAGCAATAATAATAAAGACACACATATTTAACGAGCTTCACCCAACTCTGGGCTACGTCCTCCTACCCTAGTCACTTTTATTAAATCTACTCCGAAATAATAAAGCAACTCTCACTCAAAATGTATGTGAACTCACACATACAATTGTCACCCCACACTCAACCCAAGTGTGCTAATTCGCACTTGAACTCACAAGCACTCGCTAATGAGCTATCAATAGCTACCCAATCACCAACCCCTTCGTAGGTGATTCAACACAATGCAATTCTCTCAAATTACTCACTCACTGAGTTTACAAGAGTATTTGATTGCTCAATATGTGTGCACTCTTGTGTATGAACAATGCTTGCTTGATCTAGGCTTTTGACTTTTTCTCTTTCTTTCTTTCTCTCAAAAATACACCTTTTAAGAACATGGAGAGAAGTGTTATTCGTGAGTCTATATGCATGGATATATATAGCCAAAGGCCTAGCAATTACTAGTGATGCAACCCTAGAATATAGGAGATAAATAAAGATATATCTACTCCTTATATTTTAGGAAAGTCCCATAAGATATTATTCCATACTTAGATGATATAATATCTTATGTTACTTTAATTGCATCTTAAGTAATTACCATATATCTAAACATATATTCCCACCAGATCATCTTTGAAGTTTCCATAAAACTGTTTTAAGAAAAATTTCCAAAAATAATTTTTAAGAAAACTTTCCAAAAACCTAAGAGCCTGGACAAATATCCATCGCAAGCTTAAGAAGCTAAACTTCGACATTCACCAATAATGTGACAAGAATGCGGCAGAGTATGTAACATATATTCTAGGATTGCAAGGCGCCATATTGAGTTATTGTAGTCCTTGGAAGAACCTCCTTAGTGCAAGGGTGTGTCATTCGTGGTCCTTTGACTTGACGATCATATCGTCGACATAGACCTCTACTTCTTTGTGTATCATGTCATGAAGTAGAGCAGTAGCAGCTTGTTGGTATAAGGCGCATGCATTTTGAGACCAAAAGGCACCACAATGTAGTAATATAGCCCCGATAGAGTGGTGAATGTTGTCTTTTCCATATCTTCTTCGGCCATTTTGACTTGATTATACCCCGCATACCCATCCATGAATGAGAGCAAGGCATGATCTGTTGTGTTGTCTACGAGAACGTCGATATGTGGTAGAGGGAAGTCATCCTTCGGACTTGATTTGTTTAAGTCACGAAAGTCTACACACATTCAAACCCGTCCATCTTTCTTAGGTACTAGTTTGACATTTGCAATCCATTGAGGGTAATTGACAACCTTAATGAAGCCTGCATTGTGTTGTTTGATGACTTCCTGCCGAATGATAACGGTAACATCCGGTTTCATGCGACGGAGCTTTTGTTTGACTGGCTTAGCCCCCTCTATGAGCAGAATTATGTGTTGTGCGATGTCTGGATCAATCCCTGGCATGTCTTCATAGAACCAAGCAAAAACATCCCGAAATTATTTCATTGTTGCAACCAGTTCATCCCTTTCTTGCAGACTCAATGTCAGACCAATCTGTATCTACCGCGGCGTGTCGTTGTCGGAGATGTCTACCTTTTCTGTTTGCTCGATGACTGAAGTTTTCTTTTCGTGCTCTTCCATTGCCTTTATTAACTCATTGTTGTTTTGTTTGTTTTTAAGTTGCGAATTAAAGCAATCATAAGAAGGAAAAGAGGAGTAAGCAGAAAGGAGAATGTTATTAAACTCTAAAGAGAGTACAGATACGTTTGTCTCCGAAGAGACTTGATTGACAAGGGAAAGGGGGTTATTAGGCTCCTTGACAAACTCAGGAGAACACTCCCTAGGACTAGCTATCCTAGCTTCTACGACACTAGACTCAAACTTAGTCTTAGATTCAGAATCCTCGAGCATTGGTCCTTCGCCCATGGTGCACTTGATGACCTTGCCTCCTAGAGTAGTTATCTTCACGGTTTTGTGCCACCCATGAACTAGCCTTCGATTGGTGTTATGCGAGTAGTGGGGTCAAACGAATCCTCATCTCTTGCTATCATGGCCACCTGGGTATGTTTTTTAGAGCCTTTGAGGGGAAAGGGGAGATAGCCAATGTTCATCAAGTCTTGGACTACTTCCCTCAATGTATGACATTCTTCAGTGTCTTAGCTATGTCCTCTGTGGTACTTGCAAAACTTATCTATGCTCCATTTAGGAGGTCTTTTCTCCAGAGGAGGATTAGGAGTAGGGTATTTCAGTGTAATGAAGCCAATCGCCTTGAGGTGCTCAAGGGCTTGGGCATAGGGCATGCCTATCTTAGTGTATTTGCACTTGTTGCGAATTACAGGTGCCTACACCATAGTCTTTCTTTTAAGAGAGTCATCGATCCTCTTCATTGCTTTGTTCATGTGAGAAGTGATGACCTCCACCATATCCATCGTTGGCTTTGGTTCAGAGTCATTCTCGCCATTGATTCTTGCAAATTGTTGTTTGAAGAAGTTACTTCTCCTTTAGACGGAACCCGGTCTACATAGTGCTTAAGGAAGCCATGGATCACTTCCTCAAGAATTTCGAGGACTTGGGTGTTGGACTTCTCTAGCTGAGCGGCTCGAGAAGCCAACGATTTGAGGGTCTCGTTCAAATCAGCTAACGTTATGACCATTCGAGAGTCTTCACTATCCATTAGTGCAATGGTGTTGATTGACGGAGTGTCGCTTGAAAACCGTGGAACGAACCCTGTGTCTACGATGTCCAACCGTTGGTGCCTACCTTGTTTGCACATGGACAAAAAGTAAAGTTCCAAGTCGAATCAACCTATGATGCAATGCATGTCTTAGGGGTGATCATTCCCTTGCCTATTGACTGACTCAAAAATGCAAAAAGTGCATAAACGTCGAAAATTTGCCTTTCGCCTTTTATTTTTCATTTTTTCACCCCCTTTTTTTGTCGTTATTTTTTCATTTTTTTTTTTTTTTTTTTTTGCTTTTTTTTCTTTTCTTTTTTTTTTGAAAAGGCGAAGTTCAAAGGTCCGACGTCCGTTTACAATTGTATGACTTAACAAAGACGCAACGCCTAATGATTCTAGTTTACAACCACTTCGACAATACAACGCCTAAGGAATGATCACCTTGCTATATGAGGATTGTTACATGACATAATGACTTGCTTGCTATGTATGCAAAGGTAGGTTCCTTAGTCTAAAAGCACGTAGCACGTTGTCACGCTAGCAAGAACCCTATATGCAAAAGAAAAACAAAATTCTAGCCACCTAGAGTCAGTTGTTATGTTATCGAACGGGTCAGTCCGGGTGTCCAAGAGGGTCCCATGACTAGTCTCAGAACGWTTCTTAACACATCCAGCCCGRTGTGATGATCCATCCGTGCGTCATGGTGGGGATGGGCATCAAGCTTAAGAATTGGTTACATAGGTAGTGCACCAGCGCGAATCTTAAGCGAGCCACCCCGGTCTTGTCTCAATTGTAGAACACACTTATATGAGACGTGATGCCTAGAAAATGAAAACTCAGTGCCAACAACCTAAGTTCCATGTAATGCAGGATGCCTAAACATAATGTCGTCTTAAGAACACCGAAATCGCATAACAATTCGAGTATAGCCCACACATCACTAAATGTAATAGCTTTAGTGAAATCCCCAGTGGAGTCACCAGAAAACTATACGGACGTCGGGGCATCATCGGGCCAGACTGGGTCCGGTCCCTCTGCTCCGGGGGGGAACAATTTAAGGGCGGCTTGGTTTGTTTGCTAGAATTGAATCCTTGCTCTTGCATATTGTGAGTATGCTTGGATTTGTGTATTTACACTCGAAATGAGTAAAGGAAGTCGCCACCGCACTTCTTTTGGGAAGCTAGGGAACCCGTTTTAAGCCTTGCCTATAATTGCATAAAGCAAGGCGAAGGACTCCATTCCTGGTAGTGCACTAATGGTCTAGATTAGGGGACAAGGGTAAGGGTGAAATAGTGCACAGCACCCCCCGCATCTAGCGGCCTCTACTCATTTATTGCGAGTTCATTGTCCGAAAGACAACAACAAACAGTTTTCCGTTTTAAACCCTAAGCATGCAAGATTAC
>SNQN01007033.1:15791-35328 GCA_008642245.1 Bassia scoparia
ATATGCAAAATGAATTATTATGTACTAACAATGCTCTCGAAGATGTTTTGTTGAACAAACCTAAGATAGGTGATCACTCAACGGAGATGGAGGCCATTGAAAAGGTTCTTGATGAGCAAAGCAAAGAGCTTGAAGAAAAAGATGGAGAATTGATGCAAGARAAGTTGGCAAGGGAGGCGGCTATGGAGTCATTGAAAGACAAGGTAAAAGAATCTCCAAAAGTGGAGATGAAACCGCTTCCCTCCACTTTGAGGTATGCATTTTTAGGTCCGGATGAGACCTACATGGTCATTGTTAATGCTTCATTGAGTGATGAGCAAGTCACTTATCTCCTTGATGTGTTGCGCAAGCATAAAGGGGCTATTGGTTATACAATTGAGGATCTCAAGGGAATAAGCCTCACCTTATCATGCACAACATTGATTTMCCCATTATGCATGCACAACATTGATTTGGAGGAAGGAGCAAAACCTTCCATTGAAAGGCAACGCTAGTTGAACCCTTCAATGGAAGAGGTTATTAAAAAAGAAATATTCAAGTTGCATGAGGTCGGGGTTATCTACCCTATTGCAAACTCAAAGTGTGTAGCCCCGGTCCATGTGGTCCCTAAAAAGGGAGGAATGACCGTAGTTGAGAATGAGAGAGGTGAACTTGTCTCAACTAGGGTTGTTTCTGGGTGGAGGATGTGCATTGATTATCGAAAATTGAATGCCTCCACCAAAAAAGGACCATTTCCCTCTCCCCTTTATTGATCAAATGCTTGAAAGGCTAACCAAACATAGGTACTATTGTTTCTTGGATGGTTACTCGGGATTCTTTCAAATCCCTATCAACCCAAGTGACCAAGAAAATACTACATTTACATGTCCTTATGGGACATTTGCCTATCGACGTATGCCTTTTGGTCTTTGTAATGCTCCAGGAACTTTTCAACGTTGCATGATGAGCATATTTAGAGATATGATTGAGGGCGACATGGAGGTCTTTATGGATGACTTCTCGGTGGGAGAAAGCTCCTATGAGAATTGTTTGAAAAACTTGAGAAAATGTTTGGAAAGATGTGAAAAGGAAAATGTGGTCTTGAATTYGGAGAAATGCTATATCATGGTGGAGGAAGGGATAGTCCTTGGGCATAAAATATCTCACAATGGGATAGAGGTCGATAAGGACAAGGTTGAAGTCATTGAGAAYTTACCTCCTCCGACGAACATAAGGGGCATAAGGTCATTTCTTGGACATGCCGGGTTTTATAGGAGATTCAACAAGGATTTCTCCCAAATTGCCAAACCATTGAATGCTCTCCTTCATAAAGGTTCCGAGTTTAAATTTGATGAGAAATGTTTGCAAGCCTTCAACCTTCTCAAAAAGGCCCTCATTTCACCACCAATAGTCCAAGCCCCGGATTGGTCCTTACCATTCGAGTTGATGTGTGATGCTAACGATGGGGCAATCAGAGCGGTATTGGGGCAACAAAAGGACAAGAAGTTGTATGTGATTTATTACATGTCCAAAACATTGAACGATGCCCAAAAGAATTATACAACAACGGAAATGGAGTTTTTGGTGGTGGTTCACGCCTTTGAAAAATTCCGAGACTACTTGATTGGGTCGAAGACTATTGTGTATACCGACCATGSRGCTATCCGATATTTGATCAACAAGAAAGATGCTAAACCAAGACTTATTTGTTGGGTCATGCTCCTGCAATAATTCGATGTTGAGATACGAGACAAGAAAGGGGTAGAAAACCACGTGGCGGATCACCTATCTAGGCTTGAGCGGAGGGGACTCAATTTAGATGATCTCCCTATTGGGGATGAGTTAAAAGGAGAAATGCTCTACGCTTTGAACACCAATGATGATAAGCTCCCTTGGTATGAAGATATTGTCAACTACCTTGCAACTGGGATTGTCCCTCCGGAGTACTCAAGGAACATGAGGAGGAAGATCCAAAGGGAGGCAAGGTACTACATTTGGGATGACCCAATCTTGCTCAAAAGAGGAGTGGATAAACTTATTAGGAGATGTGTCCCCGAGGAAGAGGTCAATGGGATACTTGAAATGTGTCACTCGGGTCCTAGTGGAGGACATCTTGGCCCGGATAAAACGGCAAGAAAGGTTTTGGCCTCGAGATTTTGGTGGCCCCACATCTTCCATGATGCTTGGAAGTGTGTGACCACTTGTGATAGGTGCCAAAGGACCGAGAACATCTTCAAGAGGGACGAAATGCCCCAAAATGTTATTCTTAAGCTTAAGGTCTTTAATGTTTGGGGTATCGATTTTATGGGCCCTTTTCCCTCCTCTAGGGGAAATCAATACATCCTTGTGGTCGTTGACTATGTTTCTAAGTGGGTGGAGGCAATTGTTTCACCAACTAATGATCACAAAGTSGCTATGAGAATGTTCCAAAATATCATATTTCCAAGGTTTGGAGTGCCTAAGGCGGTCATTAGTGATGGTGGCTCCATTTTGCCCATGGTGCTTTTCAAGCTTTGCTCAAGAAGCATGGGGTAAGCAAGAAATTTGGCCTAACATATCCCCAAAAAGAGGCAAGTTGAAGTTTTAAATCGTCAGTCAAAAGCATGTCTCGAGAAGACGTCTTCTAGATAGAAAGATTGGTCGACATTGATGAGCTTGTGGGCATATTAGAACCGTTTCAAACTTATCGCATAAACCATATACGGCTTGTCTATTGGAGGCTTGCATTTACTGGTCAAGATTGAACAACAAATCCCATGGCATCAGACAATTAATTTCGACTTGGCAAGTGCAGGAAAGAAGACTCTTGGACCTCCATAAGCTATAAATGAGCTCCATTTAGATGTTATGATTGTGCTAGCACGTACAAAGCAAGAACAAAGGAGTGGCACATCAGAGATCGTCAAAAGCATTCCATTGGGCCTAGTCCTAACTTTCGAATTCTAGGCTAGGTTGTTTCCCGGCAACACTTAAGTCGAATGGTCGTCCTTTGAGTCAAAGAATAATCCTTTGGAGTGATGAGCTATCGGACAAGGAGCGTGAACTCTCATTCAAAGTCAATGAACACGTCTCAAACATACTAGCGACCGAGCTTACAAAGGGTCCTGAGTTAGGTTTTTCACCCTTGGTGGGGGGAGTCAGAGTGACTTTAAAGAAGCGCTACCGGAGCACCGAGGCCTTCAGCCTTTCCTTCCCTGTCTTTTTTCTTTGTTTCAAGTGCGTGTTGTAGTCTTGTTCTTTTGTTTGCCTTTGTTGCTTTTTTTGTTTTAGCACTTGCTAGTGTTTTGCACGAGATTCGTTTTGACTTACTTCTTGGGTTGCAGGCTTGTACTTTATGTTTGCTCTTTTCTTTTACCCTCCCTCCCCTTCCCTTGTTTGACTCCTGGACGGAGTTCCTTCATAATTAGGGGAGGCTTTGCCTTTTTAGGTTTTTGCTTATTGGAGCGTACTTGGTTGTGCGCCGGTTTTGGCTCTTGTGCATATTTTGTTTGGAAGCGGCTTTGAAGTTTCCTCTAATCCACCTCTTATTTATTGTAATTATGTGGCTAGATTCTAGAATTCTTTTACACTTAGAGTACATCATTTGGATTATGTGCTTGCGGTGTCGTAGGGTTGTCCTATCTACGGCGATTTTTATTAATTTGTTAACGGAGGTTGTTGGATTCCCCTAGAAGTTCTATTTGTAGTGTCTTGATCAGTCAGTTGATTTGAGTTGATAAGGGGATATAAGTGTATGTAATTGTATTCCAAGTTTTCCTCTTTTTTCCTAGGATTTTGCTATTTATTGTTGTGCTTGTATAATTGTGTGTGTTGCTTTTTGAGTTTTTAGGTGCAAAGTTGGAATTATCAAAGAAATCGAAAAAATGCAAAAAAAGGCCAAAAGATTTTCTTTTCTTTTCTTGTTTTTTTCTTTTTCTTTTCTTTTTCCTTTCTTTCTTTCCTTTGTTTTCCTTCTTTTTCGTTTTCAAGGCAAGTGGAAATAGTTGTGTGAATATTTGGATTTTGGATGGAATTGAGTTTTAAGTAACTCATTTTCTTCCCAACCAAGAGTCTAACAAGGTCTAATTTTTCAAAATCACTATCCTTTTCAAAATCCGAGTCATGAAACTCTCTTTCTAGGAATTCTTTTAAATTCGCACGCTTTAAAAGCAAACCATGTGATTCTTTCTAGGTGGTGAGCTTTCTAGCCAAGCCGGGAGTAGCTTGGTGCATGATAGGATGCCTTGCTTGGTGATTTTTGTGTTTATATTGAGACCTTGTGAGTTGTGTAAATTCTTTTAGAGCCAAGTAGAAACATACAAGTCAAAATTCCACAATAATTGAGTGTTTGCACTAGAGTCCTTCTTTGACTATTTGTTGTGACTTTTCGAGATCTTGACCGAGCTACTTGAAYAGTGATAAGACATTCATTTCGGGTTTTGGGTTCAAGTTATTTTTCCCTATTTCATTTACCTTTTTATTTCTTTTTCCACATACGTATTTGGGAATAAATTTTGGGTTTTCGTTTACCATTGAACCCCCTTTGAGCTTTCCTATCCTTGTTGGCCACATTACGTACCTCTTAGCTAAATTCTCTCATGTTTTTACCTTTAGAAGACAAGTGAAGTGTGGTTCTTGAGTTTGCATAGGCTATGTGTATAAAGCCTCAAAGTGTTGTAAAATGTGTAAGTGAAATGCAATAGTATTGCAAAGTGTATTCCCAAGTGCATTGCAAAAAAAACATAAAAAAAATCCAAAAAATATGCATTTTGGGAAAACTAATTCAAATGTAGTGATTTATGTGGGAGAAAGCAAGTGTGCTATAAACTTGCCTCCCAAATGTGTGAGTGTTGTGAATTAGGGCACCTCAATCCCCAAAGTTTGGTTTGATGTTTGTAAACTTCATTTGTGTAAGTATACCACCACAAGCCAAATATTTCTATCCTCACCCATCCTTTAGCCAATACATTAGAACCCGGAAAGTTCTTTGACCTTGAGAGTTGAGTCACAAAAGGTGGAGGGCGTCACAATTTCTCAATTTGGATGTCTAGTGCAATGTGCTTAAACATCACTCTTGAAATCTCTCTATGCTATTCTTTGGGCTCTTTCTTTGAGCTATGTGTTGTCACCAAGTTTGGTCTACTTGAAGCCAAGGAGGGTCGCTTTGGAGAGAGGAAGAGAGTGGAATGACTTGATTTATTGCAAGCTTTGAAAGTTGCACACAATTTGTGATATCTATTTGACTTTTGTTTGATTTCTAGTTGGGGGGGGGGACATCTTTTCTCCTTATTAGCGTCCCTTAAAGTCCAAGAAATCCAATCCAAGGCACAATTTTGTTTTACTTTCTTTCTTTTTCTTTTTTGTTTTTGTTTTTCCATTTGTGTTCCTTGTGTTTTTGAAAACCTTTTCCTTGATTTCTTCTTATTTATGTAGTTGTGGGTCTTCTCTTTGGAAACCCTCACGAGACCTTCCTCGTCCTTCTTAGCGATTTGAGGGTTTAAAGGGCTTGTCACTAGTTGCTAAAAGTGACCGTAATTCCTATGAAAGCGAGTTAGTGTATAGTTRTCTTCTTTCTTTTTCTTTTGCTTTGCTTTACTTTGCTCGAGGATGTGCAAAGGTCCTAGTTGGGGGAGTTGATAAGTGCAAAAAATGGTCACATTTAGGCACTTATTTCTTCCTTATTTTGGCCAARATGTGAGTTTTCGATATCATTTCACTAACCTTTTGGTTAGATTTCCACTTTGTTTAGTCTTTGCAAAGGTTTGTTGGTTTTTAGTGGTTTTTATAGGTTTTTCTTCAGTTTTCTCTTCATTTCTATCTTTGCACACTCAATTGCAAGCTAGTGATTTGCAAGTTGCCTAGATGTGCACATGCTGGTTTTAGGCCTTCCTACTTGTTGGCTTGGTTGTGGTTGCTTAAGTTAAGCCTTAAGGCACTTGAACATTTGCTCTAACACCTTCTTCAAATCATATCWTTTTGTATACTTTGAATTTGCATTTTGTATACTTTGAGACATTTTGCATTGGAAGGTAGACTTCAAGAGCTTTCCAACGGTATATTACAATCTACAATCCGATCACCGAGCAAGAAGTTATAACCGTTCGAAGTTGAGCAGTTCAGCCTGTGTACAGCCCGCGCATCCCAGGTCAGCACACGAGTCCGCCCGCGCCTGCAGCCATTTTCCAGTAGGGTTTTGGAGCGCCCGCGCWTCCCAGGTCCGCCCGCGCCTCCCCGGTCTGCCCGCGCATCTSGACCTACACGCGCACCCTTTACTGTTTTGCTCATAACTTTTGATCTACAAGGAATTTTTATGCACGGCAAATTACGTTGGAAACTAGAGATCAAGAGCTTTCTAATGGTATATGGCACTCCTCAATCAAAGCTCTACATCAAAAGTTATGGCTGTTTGAAAATGGAGTTTACTTRCGAACTTTGACCTTGCACTTTGGTTTGACTGAGCTTTGACCTAATCCTTGTTTSACTTRTGGGGGCATGATTTGCACATGTGACATTAGTAATTGCATGTTTGTAATTYTTGTAAAGCCTTGTAATAGTGTGATATAAATAGGATTGTGAGGAGAGAGAAAAACAAGTAAGTAGTAATTGTAGTTTGTAGCTTAGTTTTAGTTACATTTTAATTTTCAGAAATTTTTCTTTCTTTTCTTCATCTTCTTCCCCCAAGTAGTTTAGTGGAGAGAGAAAACTCCATTAGAGCTTAGCTTCAAGAATTTGTTTTGCTTGTATCTTCCTCGTTTCTTGTCCGTTTTTGACGAATCTTCTATGCAAATCGATCGTCTCGACGAGAAGAGTATGATTCTCACCTTTAATTTCAGTTTTGAGAATGTTTAAAGAAATTTTCGTACCACTTAAATTTTCGAATTTTATGGGTTTTCTTGGTATGCTTTGATTCTTGTTTCTATTGTTGCTAGATTGTTTCCTTTATTGTTTTTACATGTTTTGTGATTGTATTTGAGTYGTTTTGAGTAGTTTCATTGCACTTCTTTAATACCCTAATTTTGAGTTTTTGCAATTTCAGTTTCAATGGCAATTCCTTTGATTTCATGCTTAATTCTTGTAGTTTTCTTCTTCTTTGCAATTTTTTGTGAGTAGTCTTCATGCCTAGGTAATTAGGAACCTTAATCTAGTGCAACCAATGTCATGATTATACTTACATGCTCAATTCATGATMAGTTTCCCCATTBTTGTGGTTTCCTAAGCTTTCTAGTGCAATTTCACCAAGGGATTGGGAGGTTGGTTTGATTAGTTAGTGAAGGAGTGTTCATCCCAAGTTCACCAAGGGATTGGGTAATGGGTTTGAATAGATAATCTCATATATTTTGACATGAACAAGAGAGGGTGAGGAAGGGATTCCCATTCAATCTTGTTTTTGGTTGATTGAAGGATTTGGGAAATGAATTCAGTTGAATTTCTAGATTAGGATTGCAATGATCATTGTTTTGGGTTGAGTCATCCATTAGATTGGCATTGGTTGTGCAAGATTAGGGAACCTAGTGATCCTAGGTGCTTCATCTATTAGTGTTCAAAGCTTTTAGTTCAACTTCTTAGTAGTTCTTAGTTCAAATCACTTTCAAACTCTAGTTTTCACCCCAAATCAAGTCTTGAGTCTCAAGTGTACAACACTTCCTTGTGGATCGACCCTTTGCTTCCCACTACACTAGTGTAGTGAATAGTTTAGGTTTACAAATTTTATTTGCACGTCCCTCTTCCTTGGTTTAGTTCCAACGGCCCAAGGGGGAARGCGTCAACAAGCTAAATTGAGAGAGAACTAGGGCCCTAACAGACCCWAAAAAGGCAAGTTTTCATTACACCGGGCACGRTACTATACACAAAGCACCCTTAAAAGTAAGTTTTAATTTCAAAATAATTTTAACCTATTTTTAAACATTATTCTAGAATTTTTTCGGAATTTGTCTGAATTTTTCTAAGCATTTTTGGAAATTGTTGGAATTTTCAACAATTTAATTAATTTTGCGATAATTAATTAAATTACGTAAACAATTCCCAAATTCATGAAATTTTAACAAAACACACTARTCTTTAAAAGGCAGTTTATGCATATTTTTCCATAATTTTTGGAGTTGTGGAAAATTAATTATAAATTTCCGAAGTAAAAACGCGCACTTGAGCAAAATGGCTCATTTTGGGAGCTTTGGGGCCGCACCTGAGCGTGGGGCCCACACAAATATCTCCCCAAATTAATTAGTGATTTTTTGTTAAAATATCGCAATCAAATAAAATTAAATGATATTTTATTTCGATTTTATATTATGCACAATATTCAAAAAAGGGCAAAACGAATCAAAATCGCAATAAATTCAGTTGCAATCATATGGAATCACACATGTATTTTATATGATTTTATCTCGATTTTATTTCATTACAATCTCACTATTCAAGGCAAGGCGAATTAGCCAAATGTCCCGAAAATCGCAATAAAATCAGTTGCAATCATATAAAATCACACATATATTTTACATGATTTTATCTCGATTTTATTTCATTACGATCTCACTATTTGAGGCAAGGCGAATCAGCAAAATATCCCGAAAATCGCAATAAAATCAGTTGCAATCATATAAAATCATGCATATATTTTATATGATTTTATCACTAGTAGATAAAATCTCCAAAGCTGAGGGTCAAAAGCTGCGGTTATTAACAAAACCACAGCATTTGGGACTCGAATTATTTTGGGGCGTGATTTATTTTGCAAAAGCTACGGTTTTAATAGAATACCGCAGCATTTAGGCCCAAGACTCACAGCCCAACGAATACAACTCGGCCCTTTTAGTTAAACCAACCCCACTCATTTCTAACCGAATAAACCAACTCGGCCCTAATAAACCCTTATTCTCTCTCTCACTCTATCCTTCCCCGCTCTTCTTCTATTTATCTCTCTTCTTTCAACTCCCCTCTCTCTAGTCTCCTCTCCTTCCACCGGTTTATTGTCTCTCTCTCTCTCTTTCCACCGTATCTTCGACATCACTCTCCTCTCCTCCCCTTTATGTCACCGCTTTTCTCCTTTCGAACCACCGTCGTTCCTCCATCTCGTTGTCATTACCAACGTTGCTCCTCTCTCGTTGTTGTCGTGTTACTCTCTCTCCTCTCATTGCGTCACCGTCGCCGCGTTACTCTCTCTCTTCTCGTCGATCTAGGGTTTGGTAAGTTTTGTTATTTCATCTTTTGTTTTTGGTTATGACAATTTTTTATTTTGATTTCTGATTTCTTATTTTTGTGATATTATTATTTTTGTAATTTTGATGTACAGATGTGGGTTTTGTTTGTTATTTTTTTAATTTCTCTTCGACTTCCTTTGAGATTATTTCTGTTTTTTACTTTTCGTTTAATATTTGCTTTGTCTTCTTATTGAGATCTATGTTTTTGGTAATTTTTCCCGGGTTTAATGTTATTTTCATTTTCCTTAGTTAGACTAAGTTTCTAGTAAGATCTATGTTTTTTGTTATTTTACTATTTATTTTTATCGTTTCTTCAGGTTTTTTTATTTTATTTGCTGATCTTTTTACACATTGTTGTAAAATAATATATTCCGCTTAATATTTTTTTTGGTCATTTGCTGATTTGCTAATTATTTTCGTTAATTGATGATTTGCTTAATAATATGTTTTTTGGTTATTTGCTGATTTTTTTTGTTTAGTACATTCTTGTTATTTTTTACACGGTTCATTTTCTCGTTTTTAATTTGTTATTAGTTTTGATTTTCAAATTTTTTCTTTTTTTTTTGCAGATGAAAATGATTTAAGACGATGAAGTTGCAGAAAGATATGAAGTGGATTCTACTTTGTTCATTTTTATTCATTAATGTTTGATATTGTTTTTTTTTGTAATCTTAGTAAATGATGAATGATAATTTATATTATTAAAATTCTATTTATTGTTCTCTCTCAAATTTTTTCATTGATTATTATGATTAGATATTGATAATTAAAAAAGAAGTCATATGCACAGAATGTTTTGGCCAAAGGCCATATGCCACCGATTCTTTTTTTAAAAAAAATATTGACTAAAAGCTGCAGTTAATAGTACTAACCGCAGCATTTAAAGTGGTAAAATGCAAGCTTTGCGTGGGACTAAAAGTTGAGCTTTTGATATAATTTGTCAAAAGCAGCGGGTCCAAAAGATGCGGTTCAAAACCACAGCTTTTGAGCCCTAAATAACCGCAACTTTTGTGCTTTTTTCTACTAGTGTATCTCGATTTTATTTTGATTTCGACCCTTAAGCTTGCCTATAAATACAAGAACCACGACCTTCATTTAGGGGGGATTCACGCACTTCATACACCCTTGCCCGTTTCTCTCCTCCTTCTCTCTCAAATACTCTCTTACTTTGCATTCAAATTCAAAATTGTTTTGCAATTCTTTTCCACATAAAATACAATTCAAAGGTCTCTTTCAAAGGTTCTTTAAGGGTTCTTCAAAGGCTACAAGGGTTCTTAAGGGTTCGAAACATCGTTCTCGATCGAAAGCGTCGTGTTGCAAGGTAAGTTTGAGGCCAATGTCTTCATCTCTTAACACCCTTTTGCATGCTTGTTAGAAATTTGACTTTCTATGTAATTGGCATGTAATATTGATTAACAACTATTCGATATGAATTAAAATCAATCTTAGGCACAACTTTAATTCTTATTGAATGCTTGCATGCTTGCAATACACAACTATTATGTCTTAAACAAGATTGGCAAATTACATGTTCTCACGCCTAATAAGACTAATTCTTGGACAAATTGGCTTTTAGGCACCCTTTAATACGGATCTAAACAACACATGTCGCAACAACAAATTAGTCATATATGCATCTATTTCTGTTAAGCAACCCACATTGTAATTTGCATGCTTAGGGTTAAAACGGAAATTTGTTTGTTATTGTCTTTTTGAAAATGGACTCGCAATGACTGAGTAGAGGCCGCTAGACGCGAGGGGGTGTTGTGCAGTACTTCACCCTTACCCATGTCCCCTAAACCAGACCTTTGGTGCACTACCAAACATGGAGTCCTTCGCCTTGCTTTATGCAATTATAGTCAAGGCTTAAAACGGGTTCCGCAGCTTCCCAAAAGAAGTGCGGTGACGACTTACTCTACTCGTTTCAAGTATAAACACACAACTCCAGGCATACTCACACTATGCAAAAGTAAGAATTCAATTCTAGCAAAATTCGAGTCATCAACTAATTCTACCCCTCGGAGTAGAGGGACCGGACCCAGTTCGGCCCGGTGACGCCCCGGCGCCCGTACATTAGTAACTAGATTTCCTTTTTATTTTTTGTGAAGTGTTTTTTTATATTAATTTGGATTAATAATTAAGAAACCATTTTTCATAAAATCTAATGTCTTCTATTTGAGAAACTAGGCCTGAGCACGGATCGAATATCCTTTGATATCCGAAAATCTGGATATCTGATATCCGTATCCGATTCGAAATGTTTCGGATATCCGATATCCGAAATTTTTTGGATCGGATACTACGGATATCCGATATTCGATTTTGACTAACATATTTTTGAAAAATTATGGAAATATATTATAAAATATTAAATTTTCATGAAAAAGAAATAATATTTTTGGATAAAGTAGCGGATATCCGATATTTGATATCCGATTCCCCCGGATATCCGATATCCGTTTTTTCGGATATTTTTCGGATATCGGATATCCGAAAATTTGAAAATCAATATCCGAATTGGTATCCGACATCCGAATTTTCGGATCGAATATCCGATCCGAAATCCAATTTCGGATCGAATATCCGATCCGAAATCCAATTTCGAATCAGATATCCAAAAAAACCGGATCGGATGCAGATCGAATATTCGGATTTTTTCAAATAGTTTTGCTCAACCCTAAGAGAAACCCTTTTTTGAACGCACGAGTTCTTTATAAATCAACTTACGACATCACTTTTGTTAATTAAGTGGTTCTTCAAATACTACCTTCAAATTACAAGAACTTTGACACCTAGTTATTATTTGCATGGTCTCTTTGATTTCAATCAAAGAAACCTCTTTATGAGTAAATGTGGTAACTTCTCTATTAAAGACCACTTATACATTTAAGATGGTTTCTTAGAAGTGGTAACTTTGCCACTTTTTGTAGTAGTGCAAGTTTGAAAACTAATTTTGCACGGAAAGAAAATTTTCCTAAAATACGAATGCATGAAGTAAACCCTAGAGAACTAGTTCAGATCTGTTTCTAGACTATTCTTGTAGATACCTACATTTGTCCCTCCATAAAGGCCAACGATATAACTATACCACATTGCAATTAGTCCAATTCTAAAGAACAACTGCCTCAAAACAATGCCCTAGAATCTCGATTTGCAAAGCCAAAGCGTTTTATTCTTGCCCAAAGCACCCTTAAAAATAAGTTTTAATTTTCAAATAATTTAACTTATTTTTAGACATTTTTCTAGAATTTTTCAGGATTTTTCTAAATTTTTCTAAGCATTTTTGCGTTTTTTCGGAGTTTTCGGCAATTTAATTAATTCTGCAATAATTAATTAAATTATCAAAACAGCTCCAAATTCACGAAATTTTAACACAAAATACTAAATTTCACAAGGAATTCTTACATATTTTTTCCATATTTTTTCGATTTATGGTTTAATATTTATGAAATTCTTAAGCAAAACACAAAACCGAGTGATACAAAAGCTTCTGAAACCTTCCTTGACTGTGGCTTGCTCCCCAAGGATGTCCACATTCATCCCCTACGCACGCTTGAGCATCGGTTAAGGTAGAAATCAATTTTTGCCAAAGTTAAAACCGACAAAATATTCAAAACTAGGCAAGTTTGGACCAGAAAAGAGGAGCAGGACCTAGGCGCAATTACGTGCATTTCCTTTCCTTTTTTTGGTCCTTGCCTATAAATACAAGCCCCCCTATGGCCATTTGACTACTTTTCTGAACTTCACAAAACTTTGGACAATAAAAAGCTCGATTACTCTCTCTCTCTCTCTCTCTCTCTCTCTCGTCCATACTCTCTCCCTCTCTTCCAAAAACTCTCAAAGAAACTCTTTCAAATTCAATACACACTCAAAAATATATTCAATATACATTCAAATAAATCAAGAGATCAAGGCATTCAAAGCAATCGTTCGAGGATTGTTCGACCACGCATTGTTGGTATAACCTATGAGGCCACAAAACTCATACAAGCTCTCTCCTTCTCTTCTCTTTAATTATTCTTCGATTTCGCTTGTTTTTATCACTTTGAATCATGTAACATTGTATAATCAACTATTTGACATCAATTAAAATGTAAATAAACTCTCATTTCTTTGTTTTCAAATCGACTTCAATATTATTGTCAATACTAACTTTTTCTTTGATTTTCTCATGTAAATAGCACTTTGCGAGGCAATTTCGATTTCAAATCTAACTATTGTTTTTGCTTTTTGTCTTATCTTGGATAGCGATTAGAGGTAAGTCATTTTCTCCTTCCTTCATGTATATTCTATGTTTTATTCTTGTACTACTTTCTCCATCACCATTAATTTTGCTAATTAAAGACTTACTGATTGACGCCTAATAAGATAATTATGAACAAACGGTTCTATGAGTTTCACTCAGGTGTTTTTAGAAGGTTCCGGAAGCTTCCGGAACGGGCCGTTTTACTCAGGTGTGCGTTTTTGTTTTGGAAATTCATAACTAATTTTCCACAACTCCAAAAATTATGGAAAAAGATTCATGAAATTCCTTGTAAAAAATAGTGCATTGTTTTAAAATTTCATGAATTTTGGAATTTCTTTCATAATTTAATTAATTATCGCAAAATTAATTAAATTGTTGAAAATTGCCAAAAATGCTTAGAAAAATTTAGAAAAAATCTAGAAAAATGTTTAAAAATAAGTTAAAATTATTGAAAATTAAAACTCATTTTTAAGGGTGCTTTGTGTTGGGAAATGTGTCCAGTGTAACGAAAACTTGCCTTTTAAGGGTATGTTATGGTCCTAGCTCTCTCAATTCAACTTGTGTGTTGCAAGGGTTATCTTATCACCGGCCGGCTTGGGCTAGGGACAAATGTAGGTATCTACAAATATGATAGTTCGATGTAGTTTGTCATCAATAAAAACTCAACTCAAAGAACTCAACATCTACACCATGTACATTATTGCACATTGCTCTGCCATTTGAGCTAATAGCCTTGACTGTACAGTTTTTATGCACTCACATATCTACAATTGTGAAAGGTACTCAAATCCATAGGTGTCATACATTCAAGAATTCAATTCACCATCATGTGTAAAAACGGTCGGTAAAACATTACCGACCGTTGACCGGTCGGTAAACCCTAAATTACCGACCATATTCTTACCGACCGTCCGTTACCGACCGTTGACGGTCGGTAAACCTATTTCCGACCGTTTCCGCGTTTTTACCGACCGTTTTAGGTTTGTTTCAGACGGTCGGTAATCGTTGGTTTTCTTGTTGTGAGAATTGTGCCATGTGTACTTGTAGACACCTAAATGTGTCTCCCCAAATGAGTAACGATGATTGCAACGACATATCACGTTTCGTGATCGATTTGTTTCTAAAAGACGCATTGAACTCTTGAAAAGTCGAAATATGTGAAGTCAAGCTATAATCATGTGCCGAAGGTCAATATGAGAGGCAAAAAGTATTTTCTTTATTTCTTAGAATTCTTTTTATTTGGTTTTAGGATTTTTTCAATAAATTATATTATTGGTGATTTTCATTGATTTTCACTTTTCATTGCATCTTCTCATTTTTCTGATTCACAGCATATTATTTTAGATTATTTTTTTGATTTTCTATAATTTCTATGATTTTTACAATATTACAAAAATCAAATAATATCAAAAATACAAATGCAAAAAATCAAAAAATACACAAAATACGTAGAAATACGGAAATGTTCTAGAACCTCTAGAACATTTAGAGGTGTCTAGGTTCTAAGCAAATCAAAGAGAAATGGAAAATCTCCGAGAATCGTGAGATAATATTGAGAATGAACGTGAGCATATATCGATCATTGAGCGTATATACGCTCCTCTGATCGTATATGCTCAATAAAAAAGATTCGAATTTCAAGCGTATAATACGCCAACTGAGCGTATATACGCTCGTTTTGGTTTTTGGCGCATAAAATCACCTCTACGCTCTTTCGGGGACACGGCATACGTTGCTATAGGCTTTGCATACTCTCTTGGCTCTCACTCATACTCTTCACCATAAACACAAAATACGAGTCTAAGATGTCTTTTAATCAAATCAACAAGCGAAATAAGGTATACCTCTGAGGTTCTCACCTCAACCTCATTTTTCGTTTCTTTCTATTTTATACAATTATACGAGTTTAATTCGATAAAAAGACGTAGAAACTCACTCGTTATTTCGCTTCTTGTAATATGTAGGAGTATTCATCACTTTTTACTGTTTTCATAGTTTTCATCTTTATTATTATTGCTGCTTATCATTGCTAACATTTTCTCGTTCATTGAATAGCGACCTTGGCGACACTTCAAATTCAAAAAAAAAACTAACTCTTATTTTGTTTGCAGTCTCAAGGTAGGAATGGTGCATAACATTTACTACTTTGCGTATGTTAAATATTTGTTTCGTTTCGCTTATATTATAGCCTTGCATTCACTTGTATTTGTTTTTGTTAATAAGACGGAAAATATGTGATAATTTAAAGTCAGATTAATCATGGACAACCGCTTTTTAGGCACCTTTTTAATTTGAACGTATATCCGAGTGAATCACAATTTCAGGCTAGGTATGTTGTGCATAATAGAACCCACTGTGTAGTAACTTAGGAGTGGCTATAAGGTTTGAATATGTAAGCGTTGTGTGCATTCCAATATCGTGTTTTAATGGATATAAACGAATGAACGAGTAGAGGCGGCTACAATGCGGGCGGATTGGGTAAAGATTCAATCGTACCATGTCCCGAACCATAAACTGGTTACTGGATCAGAACGATGGGGTCATTGTTTTTGGCACCAACGTTTTCGGCGTCCGTGATTAACCTTTAAGGCACGGTGGCGATCCCTTACTCGACAACATCCCAAGCACTCCGTGCGGGTTCTGTGCTCTAAACCCACAACAACCAACACATCGATGTAGGCCAAGCCCCCTGCGGGGTTGCCCACGGTCTACAGTACTTGGCTCAGTCATTAGTCCATGTTGTCAGCGCCGTTAAGGATTAGATTTAGTTGTTCAAGTTTAAAAAATATGTTGATAGTAAGGTTCGAACTTAAGAGTATATGATACAATTAATATGTATTACCTTAAATCTATATTTAGTTTTAACATTTATTTTATAAAAATATATTGTTATTTGTTAAAGCAACTTTATTAATACTATTAGTTTTTTCAATAATTCTTAATTTTTTATGATTTTAAACCACAATTTTTAATATATTTTAGGAGAGCTTTTAACCATAATCTAACGAAGTTAGTTTAGTTTTTTTTCGTAAGTATTAGTTTTTTTATGTTTAAAATTTAAATAATTTCATGCGTCTCTTATTCTTTGAAGCACAAACAAATAATATGTAGATGATATTTAGATCTGATGTTGATATCTATAAGATTTTATCTACATGTGAAAGTGGAAAGAAAAGTTCAAATGCGCTGAAAATTATGGAACAGAAGAAATATAATATTTTCTCCTTTATTTAGTTTCAAAATTACTCAATTATTTTTACGATCGCAATTTCACTACTCCGTATATTGTACATCACAATTCACATATATAAAAACAATGAAATCAATAAATCGAAATAATAAAATAAAAGGAAATCGTATGACCCGGGKAACGCCGGGCTAAAATAGTAGTACTTCCTCCGTTTTCCAATACTTGCAACAAATGAATTTTTTATCTCTCACAAATATTCCCCTTTGTTGCATGTATTGGAAAACGGAGGAAGTAGTAATATTTAAAAACGATRCGATCCCCTAAAACATCATGTTGACACATGGCACCCTATATGTCACGTGTCCTTCCATCTTCTTCATTATTTGCCATGTGTCATCTTTTTTTATTTGCTCATTAATGTCATATATTCTCAAATCTCACATTTCTGCTACCCTTATAAAATTGCAATCAATTAATTTGTTGATTTGTATACAATATTCATACGCATATATAAACATATAGGCTGATTATAAAAACTTCTTACTTTATAGTCATCGTGGCCATGCATATATTTCTCTAAAAAAACAATTGTTGTGATATTTTATTGTTTATTTTATAGAATGTATTGTACTAATGAATCACACAATCACATTAATTCTAATTTTTTAAAATATAATGTACTATCTTATTCCATATTTTATAAAATGTAATATATGAATCAAATCACATTTTCATCATATTTATTTTTCCAACTTTCAAAAAAAAATTCAATACTTTCACTTAGTCGTGCATTTGCATGGGCCCCAACACTAGTTTCTATTAAGAAAATACCAAAATTATGATTAATTCGAATATTACATATGAAATGTTGAATATTGTAAATCATAAATTGAATATTTATTACCGAACTTTGAAATAAAAAAATACATTCTTATTTTAGATTACAAGCGTATACACAAAGAAATTTTTGGGGGAAAACACTATATTGAATACAAAATGTTGAAGACTGATAATAGTAAACTAAATAATATACACTGTATACGAAAGATTGAATATTGTAATCATAAATTGAATATTTACTACAGAAAATTCTGAATATTACATACAAAACATTGAATATTATAAATCATAAACTGAATATTGACAACTAAGCATTTTTTTTTTTTTTTTGAGAAAAAGTAAGAAGAAATTTTATTAAGCTCAAAACTGAATACAAGGAACAAAGCCAGGACACAACCAAAGGAAACAAAACAGGCAACCTAAGATGCTAATGCATCAGGAATAGACTGTGAGGCACCTTCTAGGAAGGGTACTCACACCTACACAATCATCTGCCGCATCAAAGAGCAAATTACATCAAAAGAGCACTAAACCAGACTCGATCCCTATCAGAAGTTTTCTTAGGCATAATAGAACTAATCCTCCAATACACCATAGTCTTCACTTGATTAATACAAACATTAGGACTAACAACTTGCTTATCCCATATGGCTTTGTTCCTCTGAATCCAAATAAAATACATAAGAGTAACAAGACAGCTTTGAAAGACTTTGTGCCTAAAGACAACCAAGCATTGAAATTAAAAATACATTCTTGTTGTAAATTACAAGCATACACACTAAGAAACTTGGAGGAAAAAACATAATATTAAATACAAAATGATGGAGATTAATAATCTTAACCTAAATACTATACTACCTCCGTCACGCAATTATATAAAAAGTTGACTATTCACGTATTTTGAGGAAGAGATTTAACCTAWTTAATAAACGATCAAATTAATTAAAATAATTCTAACATAATGAAGAATAAGATGATATGCTTATTGTGTTAAAATTATTTTGATTAATTTGATCGTTTACTAGATAAAATCTCTTTTTCAAAATACATGAAAAGTCAATTGTTTCAATAATTGCGTGACAGAGGGAGTATATGAAATGTTGAAAATTGTAAATCATAAATTGAATATTTGTTATTGAAAATTGTAATAAAAAAGTAATATCCTCTTGTTTTAAATTATGGAATGCAAGCCTATAAATAAGAAATAAGAGGGAAAAAAATTAAATATTGAATACAAAATGTTAAAGATTGATAGTCGTAAATTGAATATTGCATATGAAACAGAAGGAGATGTGGAAGAGAAAAGGGATTGAGAGGGAATGGAGTTAGGAGTAGTGTTCGGACGGAGGAACAGGTGGATGAGCGTGGCAAGGAGAGAGAGAGAGAGTGGTGGTGGTGCGGGACGAGTGTACGGCGACGGAGCCGGCGGTGGGCGTGGCAGAAGGAGAGAGAGTGGAGAGAGAAAGGGTTAGGAGATGAGGTGAGGAGAGAGAAAGTGAGAGTGGGATTTGGGGAAAAAAATCTTAAATTAATGGAAGGTTGAATTTGTAATTATTGAGTTTAATATTGAAGGCTTATTGAAGTTCTCATCAGTTCTCATGATAAGAGTGGTCTCATATGAACCTTAACTCTATATATATATTAAATATATATATATATATATATTAGGGAGATAGAGAGTTTAATTGGAGAACATTAACCCTATACATCTAGATATTCTAGAATATTGATAATAATGGACATCACATAATAATATATCGTTATATTACATACATTAATTAATTTTTGGATTAGATATATTTTTTTGGTTGTTGTATTTGTTAATTAAATATCTTATGTTTATTGATATTAAGTTGTTATAGATATCTGAATGGTTATTGTTAAGTTGTTATAGATATTGGTGGTATATTATCAATATTTTAATAATTGACATACTTTTTTTCTTTATAGTATGTTAAAAATTATATATTTTCTTTTTGTGTTAGTAATTTAAAATATTATTCTTGAGGGCAAAAAGTCCGCAAAAAAGTTATCGACCCAATCGGGTGTATGCTTTATAAATATACATAGTTATTTTTGTCCTTCTTTCTTCTAATTATCTCATGT
>SNQN01007034.1:3836-35327 GCA_008642245.1 Bassia scoparia
AAAAAAATATTCTGAAACTCACTCGCGCAAGGGAAGGGCCGAAGGGGGAAAGTTGCAGGGGCTCATTTCACTCAAGCACTCTCACGTACTCTTTCTTTTCTCTCTCTTCTTTTTCCATTTCTCCCTCGCGATTCACAAAGTCTGCGATCGCCTCTACCTGCTCCTGCTCAACAGGTTAGGGTTTCTTCATTTTTTTTAATTCACAAATTGGTGTTGCAATTTATAACTGAATTAATTGATTAATAGTTGATTGATGTTGTATACTTGTATTGTTAATTTTTGAATAGAAACAAGTTGTATACTGAATTTGTGAATTGTTGCAATTCATAAGTTATAACCCAGAAATTAATTAATTGTTGGTTTGATGTGTGGTGTTTTCATGAAACATTTAGTTATGTAATTATGTTTGCATAGTTATTGCATTGTTTATGATTTGTTGGTGATCTTTTAATTTAATTTTCAGATTTGAATGAGCTATCTAGTGTTGTTTTTTATGGAAAAATTCATGTATTCATGTAATTGAAGTTAGTTAGTTTGATTTTATTGTTTTGTTGGTGTTTTATGAGCTAAATGTTGCTGTTTTTTTAAAGATTTTTTAAGAAAACATGTGTAGTTTGTGTTAAATTTTTTGATTTAATTAATTTGAGTGAAACAAAAATGACTTAGGCCAAAATTTGTATGTTTATTTCATCTTATTTTTTGTTATTCTAGAATTCAAAGAAGCAATTCAAGCAAGACTCCTAGCACTCCTAGCATTACACGTTTTTTTCCCAAAAAAGCTAACACTTCTCAAAGTCATGAATACACTTCTCCTCAAACTCAATCAAATGCACAAAATCAACTCCCACTTCAATCAAATGCATATGTATGTCTCTTATTTTATATGGTTTTATTGTATTTAAAGATCGACAATTTGACATATGTATGACATTATTATTTTTTTTCTTATGTCATTTGATTGTAACCGACCCGATGAACCAAATTTTTTGTTCTGTTGTATGGTGCATACCCATTTTTAAAAACGAACGTCCGCCCCTGCTAATGAGGTATCCCTTGGATGCAAATTCCTTTGCACCAATTCCCCTACATGATGACAATGCATTGAAAGRCATGTGGATGGCCACATCTCGAACTTCTTCTAATGTAGTTCAATTATATATTGAATTGCAACCAAAGAACACAARTTCCCAAACCATTATGGGTTCCATGCCTCATTTAGAATCAACTACGGTTTCTGAAAAGACTATGATCAACACTAGTATTGGAGTAGGATCCATCACAAGAATGCTAGTTGATAATTAGTATGGATTAGAAAACTTTGGATACAAAGACGTTGGTGTTGATAATGATGAGGATGAGGATGAAGGTGCCAAAGAGGTGCATGACAATGCCATCAAATCTAGTTCTCCATTACCTCGAGGCCCATAACTCCCATAAGGCTCGATAATGGGTCGTCTGGATACCACCCGTGGTACCTCTGCGTGTATTTTCGCCCAATTCACGAAAATCATCCCAACTCATTCATGATTTCATTCTTGAGTTGCGAGCTGTCTCGTAACTCGCAACTATGTTTCTGTTCCATTCAACTACAATCTGCTCATCTTTGCATTCTCTTCCTTACTCTTTCTGCTTTGAGCACGAGGTAAGATCTCTAATTTCATCATTAATGGCAGAAATTCTACTTTTAGTATTGTCTCTTTTGCTTTGTCTAGTCTGCTTCATTTGCTTGTTGAATACATTGAATTGATTCAACAAGGTGTTAGTGTCATATCCCAGCCTAACCAACCTACTGCCCAACCCGATTCAAAATCTCAATTGCTTCTGCAAATTTTAGCAATTATCAGGTGTTAATTCATATGCTGACATTGTTAGCAGTTAAAGAGTAGATTTTGGCTTTGAAATCAGCTTGTTTGGGAGTCTATTTGGCACCCAATTATGTATTAAAACATTTAAAAGATTTAAAACCCAAGATTTAAAACCCACAAAAGTGTGGAAAGTTTACTTTAAATGAATTTATGTGGTTAGAACTTAGAACCATATTTAAAATTAGGGGGTAGATGATCCAATTTGAGTTTGAGATTGTTGAGCTCTATTAGTTTCTGGTCATAGCTAAGAGTCACCATTATAATTGGGCTGAAATTTTTGGTAAATATATTGAATTTTCTTGAGTTTTGTATTTGGGAATCTAGTTTTGATCTTGGGGAATATGTAATGACGAGTCTAGTTCAATAATTTGTGGGATTTGTGTTGTTTTATGTGTTCTACTGGGATAAGTTTCCACCGCCTTCCACGAGTGGACTAATTTTTCATGGGAGTTTGCATGAATATTATGTTGTTAATTACTTTCATTGACCATATTATCGAGTAGGGGTGAGCACAACCATTACCTAGTCATATTTTGAAGATTTGGACCCACACCCATCAAGTCCTTGTAATTTGGGATTAGAATTGGAATTGGAATCGGAATCGGTTGAATTGGGTACCTAATTTTAAGTATCAGACTTGGAACCAACAAACTGGGTGCACGTGGGTGCACGTCAGGTCAAGTTTAAAGGGTCTTAACTCTTAACCATTTAATTACTTAGTGGACAGGGTTAATAGAGTTCTGTGATTTGTAGGGTCATTATTGTGCTTTTATTGACAACCCATTGATATCATAGAAGCAAAAAGGGTCGACATTTATGCCCCGTTTGGTTGTTGGTAGTAAGTGGTGATAATGGGAATGAATTTGTATGTAAATTTGTTCATGTTCATTCTCATGGTAATGCAATTTCGTCCCAAAAAGTCCAATTTTCTTCTTAAATTTTCATTCCCATCCAGTACCACTCCCCGAAGTGGTAATGAAATTTCTAAGAAATTGTGTCTCCATAGAGAGAAAAACATAAGTTTGAGCTAAGATCGTTTCCCTTGGAGATAAAGTTATGCTCAACTTCATTCCCCATAGTGATTTTCCCTTTTTAAATTACATTAAAATTCCATTCCCATTCCCATTCCCACCATTTAGTCCCAATAACCGAACGGGGTGTTAGGATCTTGAGTCACCAACCAAACTTGCTGCTTCTTTGCTTCTCTCCTTACTTCATCATCATCACTTTCCCTTTCCTCACCTCTTCGAATGAAAGTAAGAAAAATCAAATAAAATCAATCAAAACCAAATTTCTGAATAGTTTAATGCAAACGATGAAATGGGACAGCGAGAAAGAATATGCAATTTTGCGAATTTGTAAGAATTAGTGGCCTTTTCGAACAGTTCAGCACCATGTTCGTGTTTCTTGCTGAACAAACCCCAACCAGCGACCATAACAATTCAACAATGGAGCAACAATTGAGCGATTGACTAAGGACTAATTATGTTTTTTCTCTTATTTTTTTGCCTTTTTAATTTGTTGATTATGAATTATTTAATCAATGCATTTTGTGGGTTTTCTTATAATTTACCAAGTTTGTGAATAAATTTCTGCATTATGGCTACTTACTTGTAATTGCATGCGCTACTACTACCATTTGAGGGTATTTTGTTTAAACTTTTTGATTCGGGTTGTATGAATTATGGGTTATGATCTAATCCACGAACAGAACCTATGTAATATATATGAGCTTAAACTTCCAAAAATTTTCCTTGAATCTTTCAGCTTTAATAAGTAGCTAATTTGCTGATTTAGGCTTAATTAAGTATTCCTAAATGCTCATTATTATGAAAAAAATATAATGCTCATTGTTATGTTTTTTACACCTTTTTTCTGATTTACTATGAGTACTCATAATAAGGCTAATAACTTTACACTACAATTTTTTCCCCCAATTTTACAGTGCAATTTAATTTTCGGTTTAAATCTAATATTGCAGGTAGAAGAGGCCTTTTGCATCTCTATGGAATTTGGAAGTAAGGCAAGGATTATTGACAYTTTGCATCACATCAGTGCKTAAAGTCTAAAGACKGTTGAGATTATTGGCTTCAAGTGGARTTGACCRGCTAATAGACTCGCTTTCATTTAAGTTTGACCCACACTTGACCCTGACCCGTTAACAACCTGCACTGACCCTCCCGAACACGCACAATAACCAGGTTTATTCTTTGTATTTGTGAATTMTGATATCATTATTCTATATGGTCAATCTAATACAAAATGAACATAAATCAAGTTTTGTGAATTAGACATTTGGAGAACTAAAATGAYAATCATGTCTGTCGTTACATATATAAGCTAACCACCTATTSAAAACTCAAAATAATAGATACTTGATTCTATAACCGTACSCGTTAGGTACCGGGTCCWAATAATCAATGCCAAGACTTGGAYTTGGTTCTAACCAAGTCCAAGGTTTTGGACCCACTTGGGACCAGTTGAATCAATTCCAGGTTTGATACCTGGAATTCTTCGTGCTCAACCCTAATATCGAGTACTTGGATATGCATTGTTTCTATTCAWTTTGTTAAGGTTTTTAGAGTTTTAAATTTCTGAGTGCAGCACTCCTTTGAGCCTTCTGCCCTTCTCCTTTCATAATTATAACTTTCCCTTTTAAAACCCCAAACACCTAAAAAGGTTGCCAATTTCAGATAAAAATGGCAATTTTTCGCTCAAGATCATGGCTTTCGAGGGCATTCTCTTCTATCTCCTCCAATCCCCTCCGAGTTTGTATTGTCGGCAGTGGACCTGCTGGTTTCTACACTGCTGAGAAGGTAAGTTAATGACTTCCATTCTCAAATTCCATTTCTCTGATATTTCTTACAATAACTCCTRTTCCGAACATTTTATTCCATTAGTCAAATAAAGCTGCTYTTTAATTTCTTGAATTTAGATGTTGAAAGCTCATCAGAAAGCTGAAGTTGATATTTTGGATCGATTACCAACTCCATTTGGGCTAGTTCGTTCTGGTGTTGCTCCTGATCATCCCGAAACTAAGGTTTGTTTTATGTTATTTTTATTTTCTGCGTTTTGATCACTTTAGTAAAATGTTTATAGTTGTTCATTGAAGATAAGTGAGATAACTGTGAAGAATTTTAGTTCTTGGAAGTTCTTTTTTATTTTAATGAATTATTTATTTAAAATACGGTGAGTACATTTTGTAARATGATTGCTTCAAATTTCTCATTTACCAGACAAATTGCAACAGATTGTGARAAATCAATTTACGCGGGTCGCCAAAAATGATCGGTGTATGTTTCTTGGAAATGTGAATCTGGGTTCATCGGTCTCACTGAAGGAGCTTCGAGATTTGTATCATGTGGTGAGCTTTGTAGTTTGTATTARATTGTGCTCTTGGTAGCTTTGCTCGTGCTCAAGTTGCTCTGCTCCATTAATCTGTTGGGTAGTAATTTTTGTTTGGGTTGGATTGTTGGGTAGGTGGTGCTTGCATATGGTGCTGAAAGTGATCGAGRTCTTGGTGTTCCTGGAGAGGTAGGTTTGGTAGCTTTTTAATATACAATACTGAAACCTTTTGTTCTTGTGTTTTGAATGCTCTTTACCTATCCTTGTGTGCATGCGCACGAGTGGGGAAGGRGGGGGTACAGGTCTTAACTTCTTTTCATCTTACTTATATGTATGTTTTTGCTGTGGTGATTTTCTATTAGGATTTGGAAGGGATATACTCAGCAAGGGAGTTTGTTTGGTGGTACAATGGACATCCAGATTGCAGAGACTTGACTCCTGACTTGCAGAGTACTGATACTGCTGTTATTCTTGGCCAGGTATAAAATCTGTACCATTGAATATTTTACATCTAAAGGCTAACATTTATCTACAGATCATGTGTGAATGCTCTCATAGTCTCATTCACTTATTTCTCCTCTCTCCTCACCCCTTCCTCTCACCTCCCACACCCGCCATGGCGCGCCAGCCCACCACCGCGCCTATCCCCATCGAACCACCACCGAACCTAGCCCCCACCCACCCACCCACTGGCAGCACGACCCAGCCAAACTAGGGACCCAGTCGACCCACCGTTCTCTCTCCTCTTTGCTTTCACTCTCGTCGACCACCTAGCCCACTGCAACTAGCRCCCTGAACCACCAAATCACCGAACGAATTGAACCATGACCATACGAATCGAGCCARGACCTTACTGCACATTGTAAATCTGTGAGAAGTTCGGTTGATGAGGGCTAATGGGTGGTGCGAGTGGGTTGGGTTGGTGTGGGTTTGATTCGGTGGTTTTTGTGGTGGTGGTTGTTATGGTTTCGAGTGTGATGGGAGAGTGAGGGTGCGTGTGAGGGGGTGGTGGTTGCTTCGAGATGCGTATGGGTGTGGGTTGAGGGTGCTAGTTGAGAGGGGTTGGTGTCGGGTGGGGTGGCCCGGTGCAAAGTGGTGGGTGTAGTGGGTGCGGCAGTGGGTGGGTGGTGCAACGGTGAGAGGGTTGGTGCGGGTGAGGGTGGCCCGTGGGTGAGGTTTAGGGTGGGGGGAGGAGAGAGAATATCAACTTATCAAGTTGAAAATGTTAATTTTTTGGTAAAATGTTCTACAATAAAAAAAATGTCCTAAACTTTTATTTGTTTGACGTAAATTGTACAAAATGTCCTAAATTAAAAAAATGTACTAAAATGTCCTAAATCGTCGAAATGTCCTAAATTAAACAAGTGTTCTCACATGATCCCATCCCTAGTGTTGAACCCTAGTGTTGAGAATGGCTATTTAAGGTTTGTTTGAATAGCAAAGAAGGGAAATGAAGGGGAGGGCAGAGAAATGAAGGGGAAAGGTGAGCTCCTTTTTCTCTCTAAAACTCTCCAATCTTGTTGAGATTATGCTTATTGAGGGAGGATGGAGGAAAAATGAATTCCTCCGTCTCCCTACGCTTCCTATCCCAAACCCTTTATCCAAATATGAGATATAGCCCCCCGTTTTTTTTTTTTTTTTTTTTTTTCCTCTCTTCTTCCTTTCCTTCTATTTCCTTTTAACTAAACGAAGTGTCAATGTGTGTTTCCTTTTCCGTGCAAGAGCAAGAAGTAGGTGCTCAATGCATATAGGTGGCTTAACGCATTTTCATGTTTGATTATCTCTTCTCTTTCCATACAAGGGGTTGTTTGCTGTTCTTTTTTTTTTATTTTATTTTATTATTTTTTTTATTTTTTTAAGTGAGAACGATGGTTATCAGCTACATATGAGTTCTAACAACCTAGATCAATCGAAGTTCAATTCAAGCTAAGTTTCATCCTTCTATAATTATTAGCCATACTCTTTGCTGATCGCTTCGTTTCTCTTTTCTAGTGTTCAATTCTTACCTCACACAACATGTAAGGAGACGAAAAAGTAGCGAGTTGAGATCATGGTGATCTCAAGAGGTGTTGAGGTGGACATAAGATGACRGGGACGAAGGAGTTMAGAAGATCTGAAGAAACTAAGTTTGCTTGCGCGAGTAGCTCTTGATTGAATAGCATGCAGGGAGTGGATTTTGGTGGCCACCACCGGAGATTAACTTTGGTTCATGTAGCCTAGCGGCCCACCTTACCTTTGGGATTAAGGCTTTGATTGATCATTGACCATATTCGACTCCGTATTGTAGATCATGAGTGTTTGTGTGATTGCTATGCAACTAAACATCCCTGACTGCCACAATGTAGCATATCCTAGTGCGAAAATCTAAGATTGTGGCATTCACAAATGTTATTCATTCTTCCWTGTGAATGCTCATCAGGTCTTTCATAAGAGGCTTTGAGCATTGATTCAGCTTCTTTTCYGATCATGATGTTGCCCACTAACACTGAATACAACATGGTGTTATGATGGGGAACATCTACATGTGTGTGACTTCGTGTAATATGTGTGAGGGTGGGGAGGTGGGTGTCGCTTCAATGCCCAAGTCATAAGCTAGAGAAAGGAAAAAAAATCATATAGGGGTTGCAAGGGATGGATGCTCTGTATCTTCCAACTGGAAACAATAGGGGTGCTTTTGTTGCTGCTTGCTAGTATCTTGAAACTTTTTTTACTTTGACTTGGGCTACTGTGGAGAGCACTGAGCAAATGTATAAAAGTAGGAAGATATTTTAGCTCAAAGCTTATCTTAAAAGTGTCACATGTCTTGAAAAGAAGGTGAATTATCTGAAGGTTAAGGAACGAATTGGCCTTATAGCAGCATTAGCTTGGTCATTTCACTATAAGGATGTCTTGGTAATGTATCAATATGGTCTTTTTTTTAAAATATTTTTTAATTATCTTACATGGACTTACATCGGAGGGAGTGGAGGAGGAAAATTTATGTGGATGACCTCCCGGAATAATCACATTTTGGTTCATGTTAGCCGACCCCACATATGGGATTAAGGCTATGATTGATTGATTGATCTTACATGGACTTCTTTATCGTCTTGTCCCACTGCAGTCACCATTTGGATTTTCTCCTACAAGTGACAGTGATATTGTTCAAGCCAATCAGATCCTTTTCTTTGTTCTTTGGTTCTTGTGTTAACAGCTGGTTCAATTCCCTTTTTCCCTTTTGTCCCTTTATTGTTGAGTATGTCGAGAAATTGAGACCTTGAGATTTTATTGCTGAAACATGAGCTAGGTATAGTCATTGTTAAGTTTTTCCACCTACAAGATATGAACTGAAGTTTATTAACTGTCAACTTTGCATGTTTTTACTTTTCACCGTGTTTGACTGACATTTTTGACTGTGGTTGTATATCATAACACAACCACTTGACAGGGTAATGTAGCTCTTGATGCTGCTAGGATCCTCTTAAGACCCACGGATGAATTGGCGAAGACTGATATTGCTAGTCATGCATTGGCTGCTTTGGAAAACAGCTCAATAAGGTTTATTATTTACTAAATTTCTGTTGACAGCAAGTATTTGGAATTTTTTTGGCCTCTTTCTCCTCAATAACTGGTTAAAATACGTCACAGAAAGTGTATTTAGTTGGAAGGCGTGGTCCAGTACAAGCAGCTTGTACCGCAAAAGAATTGCGTGAAATACTTGGTATCTCTTTTATCTTTCTTTAAGTGATTGTTTTACTGCTGATCCATTGAAAGTCAGATAAAAATATATCTTCATGATTAATTTTGGAGTAAATTGAATTTTTTTAGTCCTTATATAGGGGCTAGTTGAAAAACTCAGAGATACAAACAGGCTTCCAAGCCAGTATTTATAACTAAGTAGACTGATGACATTGTCCCTGAATTTTGCAATTGACATGAGGGACACAGTTTTTAGCCCCTGTTTTCTATCTAAGTACAGTTAATGAATTATGTTAAGTCATGCACTTGAATAAAGAGTTTTCGAAAGTCTAACATTAGCAAGCATGAAAAAACCCGTGTCAATCTTTTTGAAAGAAGGGAATAGATGATTAATTGGTTATTTTATTGAAACTTTTTTGAAAGTAAACAGTGAGAGGTTTTAAGATTACGAGATTAAAATAGTATGTTATTGTAAAATTTACATAAATTAAGTTTGTCAAAATTATGTGTCGAATTTGTACAATGCATATTTTGTAACAGTTCCCCATTTGGAAGTATTTATCCTTTCTGAGTATACATTATGCGATGTTTTATACGTGACTGCCTTATTATTGGTGTATTCTTTCGATTTATGGTTCCAGACCTCACTGTTATACATCCTGAATTTCTTTTTATGTCTATCGTAAAATCAAACTTCATAAACTTTGACATATATTTTTTCCCTGTATATAACGTTTATATTGCATTTATTGTCATATTGGATCTTTGTTCAGTCTTGGTGTATATTTTTGAAATTTTGATGTTCTTAAATTTGACCAATGCATATTTGAAGGTCTTGCTAGTTCTCTTTCAATAAAAAATAGGTCTTACTAGTCAAAGCTAAGTTGTAAATTGAAGACTGTAGACGCCCATGTAAGCTGATGAAAACTTATATATTATTGATTCTTTGCAAGTAGAACAAACATTAATATGGAGAGAGTTCAATTAAAGATCTGTAGATGTCAATTGACAATTTTTTGAGAGAAGTGGGTTGGATAGGTCTTGCACTTGATGCTGTGGCATGGAAATGTACATATATACTTATGGCACCTGCTTATGAAGTTGTATTATAGTCAATTTGAATTGGGTTTCCATGACTTGGATCTTCTAGTTGATACCTTGTGATTTGTGATAAGGAAAGTATTTGCGGAGTGTCCTTGTCTTTAAGGGATTCTAATTTAAACATCCTCTTTCTCTACTGTGTACATGACAAAAAAAATTATTTGGTTCCTTATGGTACTTTCCTGATTCTTCTTGAACCACATGGAATTTTTCCTTAAGGTTATCATGACTAAGTTATGTTGTTCTTTTCAATTTTCTTTATTCGTTTTCACCTGCTATGTAAATTTTGGAACAAGCTACTGACATATTTGTGCAAACGTCACTGCAGGGCTTAAAGATGTATACATCAAAATTCAAGAAGCTGATCTTCAAAAAAGCCTATTAGATGAGGTATTCCTCTATTGATATTAATATTCCAGTTTGTTTACCAATGATGAAATTAACCTTGAGGCTATCATATAATATGATTCTATTGATTTCCATGCATAAATCTGGGAAAGGAAGAAATGAAGTCTAGTCGAATTCAGAAAGAGTGTATGAGTTACTAAGTAAAGCAGCCAGTCAAGGCTAGAGCGTCCTGAGCTGGTCAGCGGGAGCTTCACTTTGTTTTCTTTCGTAAGCCAGATAGATTTCTGGATTCAGAAAAAGGAACGTCATATTGCTGCTGTTCGCTTGGAGAAGACAACCCTTAAAGGTGGGTTTTCTTTAGCTGGCCTTCTCATCTCTACTGTAGTACTGTTTGCTTTAGCAGCGGCTGCATATGTTTCAATTATATGATTAAAATCTGATTGATGCTTCATGTGCTTCAATTATAATGCAGTGGATGCTGGTAGACAGTTTGCACTTGGGACTGGGAGATTTTGAAGACATTGAATGTGGGTATGTATTTGTGGTCTGCATCCTTGTTACTGACTTACTGGAAGATGTAGCTTCCGTTTTAGGATAAACTACATAATTTATGAAAGGGCTGGTGGCTGCTGGTGTGTGTATGAATGAATTTAGCTTTTTTTAAGCACTTTTGCAATCCACTCCAACCTGTCTCAGCTAATGATGATGTTCAGTTCCTCAATGTCGTCTACATAGATGTTTAGTGCCTAGGCATACTTTGTCCTGTTTCTTGATTGACAAGAAGCTATGTTCATCATATAGAGGACAATGACATGTCAGAATGCTTGATTATCAGTAATTAGTAATTCAGTATTACTGCATCTTTGGCCCTAATCTTTGCCTTCTTGGAAACATGTCTTAATTTATAAGTACTATATAAAGCTGTTTGTTCAATTGACATTTTTTTTTACTAACYTTATCATGTCGTAGATCAAATTTTGTAAGTTTTGTGTAACAAATGTGTCCACTAATTAGAGGCCCTTTACTTTTGCTTGCTAAACTGTGTAAACTATTYACTGTGAAGTGTAGCTATGGRTTCCTATGATATCAGTTGGCAAGGATTAAGATACAGATATCTTTTAAAGAGGTATTATGTGGATTTTTATGCCTGGAGTTCTCCCTTTTTGCCGTGAAATCCTGGAGGATTAGAACTACCAAAATGGGAATTTAGTTGTCCATTTCTTTCAGTTTGATTCTCATTGTCATGAATTTTCTTTTTTTGAAGGTTGGTGCTAAAGAGTATTGGTTACAAATCTGTGCCAGTGGATGGCTTGCCCTTCGATCAACGTGGAGGTGAGTTCAGGCTTGTTTGCGTTATTATATTAAGACTTTYGAGTTGAGAGACATATATTTTAGCCAATAATAGGATGACATTGCTTTGGCATATAATATTTCATTTCTTGCCTTTGGATCTACCCATCTACCTGTTTGGAAAGGATTTCAACCAATTAGCAAACACATTTGGTAGCTTTTTGTTCAAGTTTGGTGTTCTAATATATGGATTTGTACTTATCATATGAATTCTAGTCAAGGTGTAAATTTTGAGTAGTTATTCGTATATGTTTACATTGTGGAAGTTCTTGTAGGAGGTGCATATATAAATGTTCCACTGAAATGGATTTGTAATTTGAGAAGATCCTTGCAAGCTTAAATCTTGCAGATAAATGGCTTAAATGTACAACTTACATCTGACTCTTGATTCTAGGTTTTGTCCCAAACTTAAGAGGGAGAGTGCTGCAAAGTACTTCAGGTGATCATATGCTGCTTGAGGAAGGTTTGTATGTCTGTGGGTGGTTGAAAAGGGGACCAACTGGAATCGTTGCAACAAATTTGTACTGTGCAGAGGAAACTGTGAGTGTCACTGCTTTGTCAAAAAATTACACTCTCTAATTCCTTAAAATATCTTTCTCAGTTTTACGATTCCTCATAATGAAAAAGCATCTATTTGATTAAAAGACCCCTTTTTAATAAGTGACTATTTACTCACACCTACTTGATGTAAGGGTAGGCATAGGCCTTATAATATGATTACTATTGTTGGAATAATCAACTTTTTTGGAGGACAAAGGTGACTTTTATCCTGGATGGTATATACTTGACACTTGGTCTTGATGTGTAGTATTGCTCGAAATTATTGCATAAATCTGCAGTGGCGAAATAAATTATCTAATTATACCTATACATGGCAGGTAGCMAGCGTAATGGAGGATATTTCCCATGGACCATTAGTGTCAACTTCAAGCTTGCCAAAGGCAGGAAGAGAAGGGCTTCTAGAGTTGTTAAATGATCGCAAAGTCATGGTGTTGCCATTCAGTGCCTGGGAAAAGATAGATTCTGAAGAAAAGAGGCAGGGAAGTTTAAAAGACAAACCGAGAGAAAAATTAATCCCCTGGCAAGAAGCTTGCCTTTGAAATTGGGTCTGATGAATTTAACTGCCAATTCTTCAATTTACTAACTATATTGCTTGGAAGGAAGGCCTGGAAGGCAAGTATCAGGGTTGATTGCATTTGTCACCATCATATT
This sequence comes from Bassia scoparia, assembly GCA_008642245.1. Classification (NCBI taxonomy): domain Eukaryota; kingdom Viridiplantae; phylum Streptophyta; class Magnoliopsida; order Caryophyllales; family Amaranthaceae; genus Bassia; species Bassia scoparia. The sequence goes on from SNQN01007034.1 coordinate 16,736, forward strand.
TATAGAATACAATTTTTTTAACGTAGTTACTTTGGAGGTATCTTTATAATGTTTCACTGATCTGTGATAATCAAATTTTGTTTTTTTGGACCGGGTCTCAAGTGGCTTATAGAATGTGCTATCTCCTTTAACGCACTCTAACATTGGTGGTGAGTTGGAGAACTTAGGCAAGTTATGAGAATACACTATGGAGTATTTTTTCCAATGTGTGGCCGGAAACTTTTGAATTCAGTCAATAAACAGATTCTCATTGTTATTGTTTCAAAATTGCTTACTTACGTATTTTAGTAGAAGCTGATACTGCATAACATGAGTTACATGATATTGTTTATTATTAACTCAGGTGGCCTTTGTATTTAAGCACCTTGGCATCTATATTTATACTCTGACGAATCGTTAACAAGTAATTCATATACGTAACAGGTTTCAGCAGCAGATTTAAGAAAATCCGACTCTACTGAAAGGCATTGTCAGTGAGTAAACCATTGATTATCCTGTATTACAACTCTCTTGTTCGTCGTCTGTTTGTGATGCAGATGGCTATTGGATGGAGGATGGTTGGAAGAATGGTTCTCAGCTCGAATAAACATACTACAAAGAACTTGAAGCATAAGCTTTTCTTGAATGTAATTTCAATTTTGCAGGAGAGGGAAGTTTACAGTTGATAGCAGCTTGCTTTCTCTTTCATCCTACCAAAACCATCATGTTTCATTCAAACACAACAGCTAAATGGCAGTTTGTGACTTTACAAATAGGTGATTCTCTCGCAACCATAAACGGCGAGGAGGACGCCAAGGTTGGCTCGCTTGGGTTAGGCGAGGCACATGGGTCTTGTGATGGGCGGTGTTTTGCAAGGTGGTAGATGATGGGTTGGTCTTGTTTGGGCAAGGGTAATAAAGGAAGTTTCAAAAAAAAAAAAAAATTGTTTTGAAGACTTTCTTTAGCAATTCCCTTATGTAATCGTAGCGTAAATCCATATGCATTCTGTATTAAAATCTCAACGATTTTTCATTTTTTCCATTAACAAGTACGAGAGGGAAGTATTAGCAATGTTGAAAGTGTTATAATGGCACATAGCATTATGATATAAAGATGTGTTTTAAACTTTTAAACAAATTATTTTTCTTTTATATTCAATATCTATTAAAGAATATTGAAAGATTTTTAATGCTAATTTTATATTTTCATTTTCTTGAGTTGGGCTTTATAATAATCTTAATCAGAGTTTATATTTTATGTGAATGTTAAAGTTACCAACTGTTAAAAAAATTGTTTTTAAAAAGTGACTAAAATGTGTCCATTTAAATATTTTTGGTACATAAATTATTGGACATTTTTGGATCCATAATTTAGATGATAATTAGTTTTTGGTCTAGGCGATGTCTAATTATATTACAATTAGATTATATCATTAATTCATTCATTGATTATTTATAAGTAAATAGCAATTAACTACCATGATGTCATATTATAGAAGACATGAGGTGCATGTGACGAGTAGCAAAAATCCCATTGTTGTTTTAATAATAGTATACTTCGTAGCAAAAATCCTACAAAGGCAACGAGCATCAATTTCCAATATTGTGTCAGATATGACAATTAAAGTTAGACATTTAATACGACTGGTCAAATTAATCTCTCCAAGTATGGGTTGTTAATAGAGTCGAATTGAGCTGAGTCAAGCTTTAGATATTTTGTGTTTTGGCTCGTGACCGAATATCCTCATGCTCGAGGCTTTTTTGATCCTTAAAAATCAAAGTTCAAAAAATATATTAAAACTCTATTGGAGTTTCGAAAATCATAGTAATATAATGATTTTTTCAAACATTATAACTAGTTGATAATATAAATTTTATTTATTTGTAAGACTTATAAATTAATACTTCATATATTGTTGATTTCATGATTGTTAAGCTAAATAAAAAAATATTAACAAAATATATTTAAGGTTTGTTTCCGAAGCTTTCGAGCCGAACATAAGTGAGGCTACTCACGGGTGAAGAATTCTCAACGAGCTCGGTTGAGTAACGCCTCTACTCTCAATGCAGCTCCTGTAAAAACACTCCTGCCTCGTATGTTGGTTTGGGAATATCAGCTCCTCCATAAAAACCTCGTTGCCACCTCCAAGCAATTTGTTCTTAAAACATCAAGCAAGAAACAATGAAGCTCAAGCAATTAGAAAGTCTCTTGGAAATCTTGATCAGTTTACCACTCCAAAGGTGTCCATCAAACATTATTCTTCACATTCTTTTTGCTTATTCATTCTTTTCTTCATTTTGCATTATTTATGTGTTTAATTGCTTTTGTTTTTCTGCAGATTGAACTTGAACAGTATCCAACTGGCCGTCACTATTGCTCTTCGAATGCTTTACACTGTAAACAAAAAACCCCACTAATTTTCATTATTTTTTAGCCGTAAATTTGTTCGTGGTTTGATATAAAAAGTTTGTAATTCTTTGAAGTATATTGTATTATAATTGGATTAGTGATTTAATGGGCCTTTTTAATTGTTGAATTTGATCAGGCTGAGAATTCATCTTGGGGATGTGAGTGATAAAGAGTGGTGGCTGATTTTGGTTGTGGGTGTGGCACAATTAGGAATTGCTGCCCTGTCGTGCTAGATGATACCTCCTTCCCACTTACTACCTACCCTTTTTTTTTTAGTTTTTTTTTTTTTATTTTGATGTTTTTTTTTTTTTCTATCTTTTTTTTTTGTTGTATTTGATTTTGTTATTTTTTATTTATGTTTTTTATTATTTGAAACTAACGTTACTCCTGGTTTCTTAAAATTTTCCTTCCTTGGGTCTGTGTGGTATTGATCTACCTTTTTTAGTTAATAAGAGTGCTCATTTGGTTATATCGGTTTGTATGATTGAAGGTTGTTCTTTGGATCATGTTTTCCGTTTCACCTTGCGTGTTGAACTTATTTTATCAATTCATGTTTAGATGATTGCTCGATCCTAGAAATTCATACTCAAATGCCGAAGATCTGGAGGTATTTATGGTTCATTGTATACTTTCATTTGCTAGTTTGGTAACTTTAATACTTTAGGCATTATGCTGCGTGTTAGTAGCTTTCTGAATTCCAGATGTTCTTTAGTGAAAATTGTGGTGTTAGCTAGATGGATCATTCTTTGCATTTATATAATAGAATAGACAGATAATAACTTGAGATTCCAGTTGAAAAGGTTGTTAGTACTTGAGACAGTTGAAATTAAACATATCTTTCAGGTGCTAATAGGGTTTAGTAATTTCATAAAATCGTTTTAGAACTTGGGCTCATCACTGCTTTAAATTGGTCCTCCAGTTTTTTGTCTGATCTTGATTGGCGTGCTTAAGCTTTAGTGATCTAAGCAAGGCATAACTGCATATGCTAATTATACCTACCTGTGACAAGCAGTGATTGACTTTTTGCCTTGTGCACTACAGCCACGTGTATTGTACTCTACTAAATGGCTAATCTCTCAGCACAGGTTGTCATCACGCTTTAGATTCTGGAGGATTGAAGAGGGCCAGCGTGGGGTGGTGTGGGGATGGAGGATTTTGTGTGTAGGTGATGGAGTAGGGTGGGCAGGAGATGGTGTAAGGTGGGATTTAATAAGTGGAGAGCCAAGAAGATTAGATTTGGACCATTTGGTAATAGGAGAATGAAATGGAGAGATTTTTTTTTTAAATTAAATTTTTTTTGGACATTCATACAAAGTGAGCAAATTCTTTATATCATAATTATAATGTAAGCTTAGTGTTTGAAGACTTAAAATTTAACATTATCAAATTTTTGAAAATTCAATTTCGATCTTGTAAAACGATGCCCTCAATAAGCTGCAAGCAGTTCATCCTATGGTTTTGCGTTATCAGGATGTACATGTCTAAGCTATGTATTTTTCCTTTTTCTATTGGAGATGTGTWTTTTACTCCTAGGACATCCCAAACTAGCTAATTTGGATATTTTTATTGAAATGCAGTTGGATGTAGATTTTGTTCAATGTGACCTGCGGAACTTGCAACTTCGAGGTATAATATCTCCTGTTATGTCAGTTTTTTTTTTTTTTTTCCTTATGTGATCTTTCAGTTCTAATTGTTGTCCTAAATGTAATGGTGTCGTCTGCTAATTTAATTACTGTTGTTATCCTGTAACTCCTGTAAGCAATTGTGGAAATGTGGAATAATCTGTTCTCAGCAAGTAGTATTAATTGAAGTGGAAAAAGTCTAGGATCATTTAATCAAGTTGAGAAAGCTTATGCTCTATGATAAAGATACACCCTTAAAAGCACCAAACTTTCAACTTTTATCGTAATGCAACTTAAAAAGTTGATATCATATTAAAGAAATATAAAAGATTAAGATTGTTAATTTATGTTTTTAAGAAATATYGTAGATATAGAAGGTTCAAGACTGTGAACTGTGTAAATGGAATATTCAAATTGCAGTGCAATCCCGTGATGCTGACTGTTTCTGATCCATGGATGGTGAGCACCCAACCCTTTGGTGGTGGGTCAAAAATAGCAGCAGAAGGGTGTAATTTTTGAGTGAGGATTGAAAAAGATTATCATATTTTAGAAGACGGTGACCAACTGACCACTTAGTATTATTTTTACAAGCTTCACTTTTATCGAAAAGTTGTGTTCAACTGCTCAAGGTGGTTGTCCATGCTGACCTTTTTTTTACAAGGGAATGTATAAGAGAGATATTAACTGGTGAATTCACATTTCCCAGTTATATAATGAGTTATATAAAGAGAACTGAGCATATCATTTTACTTTCTTTAATGGTCTGTCATACCCTCCATAATTTAGGAAGATAAATTTAATCAAACTTACCTGTTAACCTATTTTCTTCTACAAGTTTGGTTGGAATGAGGATGGAATGGGTGASAAAATAGAGTTACGAGTATCATTTCCTTTCTTTGAATATAGATTGGGTGAAGGACTGAAGGGAAAGGATGAGAATTAGAGTGTTCCGTTTTCCTTCCCCTTCCATTAACTAGAAATTCTACATTGACATGATTTGGAAGAACCTAATTTGACTCCTTCCCTCCCCTCCCTTTCCCCTCCACCCTTCCCTTCCTTACTTTTCACTCCATTATTGCTCAGCAAACACAARATTAATACTTCCTCCGTTTCTTAAAAAATGCCTCACTTTCTTTTTAATGAAGTTTCATAATAAATGCATCACTTTGTTTTTTTTCCTTTTTTGYCGTGYGGACCACAGTTAAAATACTCTTTTTCTCTCTTTTATGTGGGAACAACAATTAAAATACTGTTTTTTCTACACCTATTTTATTAAAATATTCATCAATTCACCTACTTTAATCCTTTCACTCCATATCTCTTTTTTTGGCCCCCACCTTCACACCTCATCACTCTATCAAATTTTGCCTCAAAAACCGCAAAAACCAAAGTGAGGCATTTAATTAGAAATGGAMGTAGTATAATTTAGCCGTTAGGATTTCTCTATAAGGTACAGTTGAGCTACAATATCTTTTGACGGGTGTTGTCATTCAATCTAACCTCGTGAAGGGCTTTTGGATAGGAAGTTATATATTTCAGTTTCCAAATTTAGAGTCGGTAAGTTTATTTGATTGATTTCGCTTTCTGATGCAACTTAATGAACCCTTTTAGGACCAACCATCGACACTGTTGTGATGAATCCTCCTTTTGGGACCCGCACCAAGGGGGCTGACATGGACTTTCTATCTGTAGCTTTGAGGGTACAAGATTGCTGCCTGTTAAATTTTTGTTGTSACTGCAATTCTTCTTTAATGAATCCAATTGCTGACTGCATTATTTTTTTAAATTTTATAAGGTTGCTTCTCAAGCAGTTTATTCTCTTCATAAGACCACTACTAGGGATGTAAGTACTCTATGTTAATATTACAACCCTTTTTTCTGTAGCGTTGTTTCCAATTAGCCTGTGGTCCTATTATACTATACATGCAATTGAATTTGTCAGTTTTATATGAAATAAACATATTTATTTTCTTTGACATTCTTTATACTTATATTGTCTTTGGATGGYTTCATGTCCAGCATGTGAGAAAGGTAGCCTTGCAAAATTATAATGCTAAGAGTGCGGAGGTCTTGTGTGAGGTTAGTATTAGTAACTTCCATCCTGTAAGAGAGCATGTACTATGGTGTCCATCAGAATCATCTCATTTTCTCTGCCTTTTCCAGCTTCGATACGATGTCCCGCAACTGTACAAGTTCCATAAGAAAAAGGAGGTCGATATTGCAGTGGATCTCTGGAGATTTGTGCCCAGAACAGCCCCTGGAAATGTTGTTTGATGTTGCAGACATATAATTTCCTCATTAATTTGTAAAGTAATTCCATGATCTGCCAGTAAACTCCTAGATCATTACGCAAATTATTATTTTTTGTAATGTAAGACAGTAAAATTGTTTAACCATCTATCAGTTCAATACTATTCCCCCTTCTTTCCGGTTACTCTTTGCGGTATTCAATCCGACTAGTTGTTTTTATAATTCTTTAACTTTCATTTCTTAAAATTAGATGAAAAATACTCTGCATGTTTTCTCACAACTTACAAGCTAGTATATTACATCCTTATACAGAAGTAAGAGGACGGATTTTAAAATTGAATGTATAATGCAGCGTTTTCCTACTTCACAGCTTCACCAATCTGATAAAGTGTTTTTAATACTTCTGTTTAATTTGTGTTTCGTTTCATTTCTTCTTTTGCTTTTAAATGTCAGTTGGGTGTTTATATATCCTTTTGTAAAATAAGAGAAATTGACATACTCGTAGTACATTGATATGAGAAATTTCTTTTTAGGAAAGTTTGGACACATGGAGCTAATGAGCAAAGTTGAAGAATTGAAATATACATAACTGCTCAAAAATACCTTACAGAAAGGTTTTCAGGGTTTTCTCCCACTTAAAAAATGAAGTACAATTGAAGATGCAGCCTCCTGTCTCTACATAGACTTACTCCCAGTCTCCTTGAGTCCTTAACTGTTAAACATGAGCTACTTTATATGTGATTATTACAGAAGATAAAGGCAAATAAAATGTAAACAAAACTGCCTTTGATTGATACACACAAAGCTAGAAACAACTACGATTATGTTCCTGAACTCAAAGGTCCTACCAACTGAACAAGTTGATTATAGAATTTCTCCAAATGCTGTGACATATGATCAGTTAATGTCTAAATCTCATTCTCTGTGCTGGAGCTTCAGTTCGTTCACCGAGGTGAACCGGTGAAACCTTCTAACTTTTATGTTCCCCAAGTCACCACAGTTTGCTCACAAGGGTCCTTCACCAATACTTCATCTTTATAAAGGACTGCTCTAAGAGAGCTAGTTCCCCGAGCCTCTTGGATATCTTCCTCCACAATTTTCTCCCTTATATCTCGGCTTTGACAGATATCTTTCTCTCTGCATCTCATAGCCTTTTCCTTGCTCACAATGCTTTCTGAATATCTTCGTAGATACATACTCAACTTGTGGGCAAGCTGCCACTTGCATAGCCATGTCATCCACTAATCCTTGAATTTTATTTCACCAACAAAGTCGGTTTCACAGTTGACTTCAATGAGCACTCCAATCCGACCATCGTGAATATAGACCCAATTCTTCCTCCGCTGCAAGCCGGCTAGATTTCTTTTCTGCACTGAAAGTCCCTTCTTTCAAGATACTCTTGAGCCTTTTCAAGGTCTCCTCCTGTTTCGCAAGGGCCTTCTGCAATCAATACCTCTCCTGTTTCTTCTCGCATTGTTTGACTAAGGAAGCTGAGACTGCTACTGTTGGGCCCTGTGTGATGCATGGAAAAGTCATAAGATCATTCATGTATTATACAGACAGTCGATGTGATAAACAAAATTAGTGACCATTGACCAGTCCGAAAACATGCATAAAGATCAAAATAGCTACTATATAACTATATGTACGACTGAAATACTTAATGGCTGGTATGATAATGAACCTTGTCACAAAAGCCCAAATATATCCATATGTCCAGAAGCTAACCACCCCAATGAACATTTACGGAATCGAGAAAACTGTAAAAATCTAAATAGAAACTTTTTCAAAATCTTGGTGCATATGTGAACCATGACCTGGCAAAACAGCAAACACAAACAATACAATTCATTTTTGATCTGTGATAACAGTCTGAAAGGACCTTGCCGACATTATTTGGGTAGAATAGTATTGGATAAGAAATATTAAGGCGAATTTCTGGACTAATAATTGAATAAGAACTAGAAAGAAAGTTGAAATTTTATAATGATCAAAACAAACTACGATAGCTTGAGGCTATCAATCTCAAGAAAACTTAAGTTACAATCTCCTTAGTTACTGAGGTCACACAACTCTCTCAAAATTCATACGAAATACTTTATCACATACTATTTTCCACTTACCCTATTATAAATAAAACTACTCTAGAAACTGCTACAAATTTCTAGTATCTAATTTATTAAAAATACTAAATGTTGATCCATTACATAATGAGCATCATTATATTGACGTTTACGAAATATACTTAACAAGAAGAGAAAAATTATACATAATAAACTTACTTCTCAACAGGCTTTTCTGTTTCAGCTGCAGCAGGCTGTGTTTGTTCTGGTGCAGGGGCTGATTTTGCTGCAGTTTGTGCGGCCACCTCAGCTGCAAAATCTTGAGATTTCTTCTCCAATCCCTCACCAAGATTGTACTTCACGAACCTCCTCACCTTTATGTTTTCTCCAATTGTTGCAATTGTTTGCTTCACCCAYTCCTTTAGAACTACCTTGTCATCTTTGATATATGGTTGCTCAAGCAAAGCCAACTCTCCAAGCCTCTTATTAACCCGRCCTTCAACAATTTTTGAACGGATCTGCTCGGGTTTCGATAACAGATCTTCCTTCTGCATTTCAATCTCTGTTTCCTTATCCACAATTTCTTTAGGAACATCATCAGTGGTAAGATACTCTACTTGAGGGCATGCAGCGACTTGCATTGCTAGATCATCAACCAGTTCTTTGAAAATCTCACCCCGAGAAACAAAATCTGTCTCACAGTTTACCTCYATTAGAACACCAATCCTGCTGTCATGAATATAGGAACCTATTCTTCCTTCAGCTGTGGTTCTGCTGGCTTTCTTATCTGCACTAGCTAGTCCTTTCTTTCTTAGATACTCCTGCGCTTTTACAATGTCGCCTCCAGTCTCGGATAGTGCTTTTTTGCAATCCATCATACCAGCTCCTGTTTCATCTCGTAACTGCTTTACAAGAGCAGGGGATATAGTTGCTGCATTCAGAAATAAGAAGCATGTGGATAATGTGAAGTTGTGTTATCCGAAAGCCAAAAGAATAAGATGCAGGAWRGACAACATGGAAAGGACYAGAGCTTGTACACAACTAACACACACTTGATACACTGTAATCTTCTCTTTCTTTTCAACTTGGCAGTGTAATGGGGGGAGGGACCTAAGAGATTTTTAGACCCTTATAACGTCAATTATCAAGCTACAGCAGAAACCAAAATGGGGAAATATATTAGGTTAGAGAACATCCTTACATTTCGCCGCAGTTCTGTTTATTAAACTAATAGGCCTATGAATGTTTTCTTCATATCCTTCCTCATAACAGAGGCTTCACATAAACCATATAACTGTTAGAAGAACTGAAGAAGGAATGCATACTCCTTTGGCAATAACAAATAATCTTTCTATGCTGCTGATAACAAAACTYAAAGATTTGACCGTAAAATTCTGAAGTTCTTCTCGAGCCCAATTGCATAGATCATTATTAGTACCACTTAAATAACACGATGAAAATCATAAGTAAATGTCCAGCCAACCAAGGGTTCACAAGATTATCAACACAGTAATTTGAATGAGCACAGAGAATAACATGATACAATAGTTTTTCTCACTTAAAACATTAATAWAAAAAGCAATCCTGGAGAGCTAGAGAWGTCAAAGTAAMGGTCCTAAGGCCCTTTTCACATCCAGAATACTTCAACCTTGATTCAGGCCAAGCAGAWAGAAGAAAACAGGCAAAATGCTTCTATACTGCCTAAACTAGCAGAGGAGAAATGCGCACAAAGCTTCTAAAATGCATACAAATTATGAAACAAAAAGGACAACTTGCACCATTAACTACAAACCTTGGGAAACATTTCCCTGAGGAGAAGATTCAATTGGTACTTCACTSGAGCCATTGACGCTTCCATTTCCCTCAGGAGAAGTATCGACATTGGCTGCAGAAGTAGGGATTTCTACTGGGGCATCTTCTTTTGCACTAACATCCACAGGTTGACTTTCAGCTACCGTTTCCTGGCTCAGAGGAGACTCTTCKACTTTCGCATCTCCATCTTCAACCATAGGGGTGATTGGGGCGGTAACCTCCTCTTCTGTGCTTGAGGCACTGACACTCTGATTGTCCTCGGGAGGAGTATCCACTTTGGCTTCATCAGTGGGAGATTCGACTGAAAGATCTTCTTTGGCACTTACATCCTCAACCTGAGTTTCTGCCACAACTTCCTGGTCAATTGACAAMGGTTCAGTTGTCTCCCCTTCTTCGTGAAAGGGGTAGAAGATATTGGTGTTGTACCTGAACATCCTCACTAGGAATGTCATCTTGACTTATTGAAACTCTTCACTTTTTGGTTGTTCTGCTGCTTCCTCTGTAGTTGTTTCTGATACATCTTTATAGAATCTTCCATCCTCAATGATTCTGAAGATGATGAGGTGTCAGCAGATTCCTCCACTGTCTCCTTTCATCAAAAATGTCGCAATATCCTGTTTTTTACGGAAGCAACAACAAAAGGGTTTGTTGCTGTGTGGACAACACCCTGGTTCAACTTAGAATCTAGTTTTTGCACATCTTCTTCTGTCCTCATGGTTAAAGTACTGTCCTCTTGATGTCGCAGCACACGGACATTTACCTCTGTCCAATCTCCAGTGATGTGTTCCCATAACATTCCCAAAACATCATCTGGTTCCTCTGATTTGGGTAGAAAACCTTCGTCGCCTTCAGGAAGAGAAATAAAAGCACCACTTCGTGTCATATTCTAACAGTGCCCACAAGATCCTGCAAGACAAACTTTGAGGTTTTCTTCACATCGTCTCTCCTCTGAGAATTTTTGTTTGTACCCTCCTAGGTGACCTAGGCTGTCACTGTTGTCATCTTTCTTTTGCTGAGGCTTACTGCTACTATCATCGTACGCATTGAGAGAGATATCCTTCCTGTCTCATTGTTTATTTCACTAATCTCACCGTCACCTCTTGGCCTAAGGAAACCCACTTCATTTACATCTTTACAAAGGAATCACTTAACTTGGAAACATGGACCAGGCCATCTGTAAAGCTCCAAAATCTATAAAGCACCAAAGGGCTGTATCGACCTTACTTTCCCAGTGAATGTTGCCCCAAGGAACGGTCCTCATCCTTAACAGGAGGAATCTCACTCTTCCTTCTTGTCTCGTTTGGCTCGAGTAGGAGCAGCAGTACATCAGATTTAGTGGAGGGTTCCTCATTTGTCTCAATTTGTTCAGTGGTGCAGCAGATGCTTCCTCTGCAACTGCTGAACCTTGTTCCTCTAATGCTACATCCGTCCCTGTAGCTGATAATCTTTGGCATCCATCCTCAATTGCTGGAATACTGGAATGCGTTGTGGAAGAGATATGAAATGTTTTTTTGGAATAATGACTGTATTTTATGCTTCCAAAATAATTGTATTAGTAAAACATCTGTTCTTCCTTGTTGTAAGGAGCTTCTGGAAAAATGAATATTGCTCACCGAACAAGGAATTACAGGCATCATCTTGGCAAGTGCATAAAGCTATAGCCTTCTTTGTTTTTCTTTTTGTTCTGAAATTAGTAAATCATCTATGCACCTGCGAAAGAATGATCAAAGATCTTCAGCAAAGCAGCCAAGTTAACTAAGGTACACTGTTAAGCTGAAATATCCTAACAGAACGTAGCAAAATCTAACAAGATATATGCGATGATAACCATGCCATTAACACTGCAATATGCTTTATCTGAACCTAGCACTAGTTACATAGATGCATGTCATATGACAGACCACATCGCCAAACTTCTTCGTTAGTATGCTTCCTGCAGGATGGAATCAAATCTAAAAGCATCCATTCAATTACTCGATCCCAGTCGATTTACTGTACTGAAATTCACTTAAACACAACAGCATGATGAAGTTTTTAAGTGCAAAAGGTTGCAGCCACCAAATACCTTCAGAGATCAGAGCACGGAGCTCATCGGCACAGGTGTATAACTACCAACCATATGCTATTGTTTTCGTATAACAGCATCAAGGGACTCCTAACATATGATATGCTACATACAAGTACTTATCAACATATGCCATCCTATCAGAATTTTAACGAATATTATAAAATTAAGTTAATATAAAAATATAGTATTGAATACCATTGCAAAAAATGCTATCCAAACAAAACTAATCCTTCACAATCTACAATATACTTAGTCTTGGCTGCATTACTTACAAAAGTCACCACATTCCATTACATTATCCAAGTCAAAAAACGTGCTAAAATCCAATTTCAATTTCCTCACAATTAACCAAAGACATTATAATAAGAATTTCTGATGCATGAAATAGAGCACCCCAAATACAGAAATTTAATAAGAAAAGGAACATTGCTCAAAGAATTAACCTAAAGATAACAATCAACAAACAAAATATTCAATTTTTCCCCAATACAATTCAATAAATATTCAATTATGCTAATTGACAAACAAGTTCTAACCTACAACTATAACTAAGAGCTCAATTGCTCAACATATGATTAAATTCAATAAAGCAACGATTCAGAATAACCCAGAATTCAAAACTGAACAAAACCCAAATAATCAGCCATAACAATCAATAAAGCATGTAAATTGAGCATGACAATGCAAAAATGAATACATAGTCAGATAAAGCTCGTACCTTTACAACAATGGAAAGAACACACTTCAATAGAAGGGAAAAAGAAAAGGGTGATAGCCAAAATGAAGAAGAAGGAAGATAACCCAGAAAAGAGAGAGAAGTTGAGAGTGTCAGTGTATGATAGACAGAAAACAACACGGTTTTCTCTCTGTTTCGTGGAAGTGATTGCAAAGAGAGAAATGAAAGGTGGGACTTGAGCTTCTTATCTTTGCTCAAACACTCGCACATTTGGATGAGATAACTGATATTGGACTATCCAAAAKTGTCATCAGCTCAGTCCACTTCACTACTTCACTATAAGGGTCACTTTGCCCTAACTTTAGTCTAGCCCAGGGTTGCATACTTGCTTTAGACCTAGTTCGGAATAGGTCTTGCTCGTAAGGATTAGGTCGAGTCGTATAGGTTTCGATCTAGTAGCTCGAGATTACTCTTTTAATTATTTAGTTAACGTGGTGAGTAGAGGTGGACATGTCGTGTCGGGATGACTCACGTGTCAAGACTGCATGCCACTTGCCTTGGCGGGCAAAGATAATGTCATGTCGTTTCAGGATCGTGTCAAGTTTTAAAAGTGACACAGCTCGTGTGTCTTGTTATGTTGTGTCTCGTGCCTTACCTAAAACTTTTATGTCTTATGAATTTTTCTTTAAATTGAGTATGCACACGTGCTTGTGTTGCGCTCATGCCAAAGTTTTAAAATGATGTTAACATTCACCCCATGGCCAATTGACATGTCTCTTGTATCATGTTGTACTAGCAAAAGGGCTCTATTGGGCCAAGCTGAGCTAGTTTTGTGCCAAGTTGGCCTTCGTACACATCCCTACCCATATCCAATTCTAATGGTGAGTATGAACTTTTACCCATTTAGAGCAGTTGCAATAATGAAATTTTGGTTCATCCCATCCAATGAATGAGAAATTCATGAGTTGTAATAATGATAAAAGTCATGAACCAAAGATTTGTATGGTGAAGATTGACGTGAATCTTCATGTAACGAAAAGTTTCATGAACTAAAATAGATGTGGGCCCCAGCTGCTTAGTCATCAAATTTTTTTTTTTTTGGCTTGATGTTGAACGAAACGACGTCGTTTCGCTCTCCCAAGAGCTGAAACGACGTCGTTTCAGCTTGAAAACAGATAAAAAANTGTCATCAGCTCAGTCCACTTCACTACTTCACTATAAGGGTCACTTTGCCCTAACTTTAGTCTAGCCCAGGGTTGCATACTTGCATAATTGCTTTGGACCTAGTTCGGAATAGGTCTTGCTTGTAAGGATTAGGTCGAGTCAAATAGGTTTCGATCTAGTAGCTCGAGATTACTCTTTTAATTATTTAGTTAACGTGGTGAGTAGAGGTGGACATGTCGTGTCGGGATGACCCACGTGCTAAGATTGCAGGCCACTTGCCTTGACGGGCCAAGATAATGTCATGACGTTTCAGGATCGTGCCAAGTTTTAAAAGTGACACAGCTCGTGTGTCTTGTTATGTTGTGCCTCGTGCCTTACCTAAAACTTTTATGTCTTATGAATTTTTCTTTAAATTGAGTATGCTCACGTGCTTGTATTGCGCTCATGCCAAAGTTTTAAAATGATGTTAACATTCACCCCATGGCCAGTTGACATGTCTCTTGTATCATGTTGTACTAGCAAAAGGGCTCTATTGGGCCAAGCTGAGCTAGTATTGTGCCAAGTTGGCCTTCGTACACATCCCTACCCATATCCAATTCTAATGGTGAGTATGAACTTTTGCCCATTTAAATTGGAATGCAGTGAGTATAAAATCAAGAATCAGCCTATGATTATTCTATGAAAGTCATCAAGTTGGTCATTTCAAGTAGAATTTGTGTTGATGTAAAGTACTCCGTATATAGTTATTTTGAAATTTTAGAGGATCCCAAACCATAGTATAGTATTACTCTTTTTTCTTTCTTTCCTACTCATTAATCAAAAGAGTTACTACATTAAAAATAATTCGTTAATAAAGATTAGCGCGAGATCGCAACAATTTTTTGTAGTTCCACTACATTCAAAAGAATCAAATCAAGAACTTCTTCAAAACTATTACGGATCGACAGAAGCCCTCGTTAAGAGTTTTATGAAGAAGTAGCAATGTGAAAGAGGATCGTTTGTACAATCAGATATCTCTTATAGCGGTCTAAGTTAATTTTGTCAAAATTAATTTTAATTTGATCCATTTTGATATGTATTTGGTTGCTATTTATTTCTATTGTAGATGTTGTATTGACCCTTTCAATCTAATTGATATTTAATCTTCCATATGATATCCCCTGTTAATAAAATGCGGTAAACAATTTATACCCCATTCGAATTGTTCAATAAGAACTTTGTTCCATTACTTTCAGAGGTTTGAATTTTTAAGACTAGTACATCTCGACACGTGATACGTGCATTGGCACATGAATTGTAGATTTATTTGGGTTTGTCATTAAATTACTTCTCTCTTTTTATTATTGATAGCACGTCTCAACATTTAATAAATGTCTTTTGATGTTGTTTCCCTGATTCTAGTTTAAATCTTTGCAGTAATTCCGCTTCTATTCATAATTTAATTGTTATCTTAATTATCTTCTTTATTCTTTTGCAACGTTAACTCATTGAAGATTTCAACCTCTGTAATTTTGATTTTGATGTCAAATATAAACAGAAAGACAACCTCTTTTTGCATAGTTTTCATGTATCATATATCTTGATTGAAAATCTAATTTTGACCAATTATTTTCAATCCCATTTTTCAACTTGTTATAAAGAGACCAGTAGTCTTGAGTACATGCAAATTCTTACCCTCGCACTAATGTCTTACTTTCTCTATAAAAAAGTTTTAGTTTTGAAATTATAAGGTGGTAGACACCAGAAAACTATTATAATGCGTGTCAAGCTGATCGAATTATAGAACTTCTATATATTTTGTGGCAAATTTTAATAATTTGAGTTGAGAATAATATATTAATATTTAGTTATTTAAATTAATCCTCATTTTTATTAATTAGTAAAGACCAAAATGGGAACTAATTAAATGAGCCACAGTTGTAAGCCCAAAGAACAATAAACCCTAGAAGTGTTTTACTCTATAATAACTGAGTACACTACTCTTATAATGTGCTGTGGGATAAAAATCAATCTCTTATCACAATTATGAAAGAGAAGAAACCAAATAATTTGCTCAAAAAAGTATAAATCTCTCCAAATTCATCTATGTACATATTGTCAACAGCTTATCATCAAATTGCGCTAATTATCAGATGATACTCAAACGTGTTTTGTACAGCGATACCTTCAAAACATTTGAGTGTACACTTAGCTTACACTTTGTCAGCCTTCATTCAAATCATCAACAACGTTTTTTTAGGTTGACATTTTTTCTCAACCAACTCACTTGACACTTAACGTGTCGCTTTAGTATGCGCAGTCGGAAAGACATGCATCAGGTACCCAGTTTATTTTCATTTAAAACTTAAAAAGAGCAAGATTGTACTCGAAATTCACAATAAAAAAAATTCCATATTGCTCTGTTAGCATCTATTTTGATTTTGTTTTGTTGACATAGTTTAAAATTGTGTGTTTACAAGATAATTTTTTGTGGGGACACACACTCCTCATCATCTTGCGTTACTATAATAGGAGAGCTTTCATTGCACCCCTTTAGGACTACATGCAATTCAATAGCTTTATAAAAATGTCATAACATTGATAATTTCATGACAAAAAAACGCATGATCGAAATCATATTATATATATTATATGATAATTTATATTATATATATTAATATATATATCAATATAATATCTATTTTATATATATATAATATCTATACTCTATAACTATATCATTTATATTAAATCTCGATCTCATGCGTTTTTTTAAGTTAATTATCGGGTTGCATATAAGGATAGTTTTATCCTAATTAAAAAGAGTATTTCAATCATACTTCTCATTTATGCAGTTCTTCAACAACAAATCTAGTTTAATCTCATATCAGATACATGTAATTCCAACTGATGGATAGTAAGTATGACAAAGACAAAAATTTAATTCTTCTTGCATAAAATCAAGCTTAGAAATTACAAAAATAGATTACACCAGAAAAAATAACCTAATGTTCATGATTAGCTAATAATCTAAGCAGCTGGTGCAAATTTCGTAGGTTCTCATCCATTCATGTCATCGTCTCTTCATTATGTTACGCACTCATACCTAGGATAACACATTTATGTTGTTCATCAATAATGCTTCTCATCTTCAAAGTGAGCTTGAAATGTTCTTTGGAAATCGTCATTTCATAAACTTGTTGATGAATGATGAACTTTGACAAAGAATGAAAATAGAATAACTCTAGGAATTGAACAGTCGGTCCTTAACTAAAATACAATTAGCCAGTAATATGTCTCTAACGGCACTGATTGACAAAATAATGCAAGATTTTTCGGATGATAATCCTTGGACTGTGTAGAAATTAAGGATTGTTAGTTTGATGAGCTTGATATAATGGAGATCCATATGGTTTGCCCTTATATATAGAAGTAATCATAAGAGTGATCATAAGAGATCACAAGAATAGGAGCAACTTAGCACGAGTTTGCTCGTGAAAGTTGAAT
This sequence comes from Bassia scoparia, assembly GCA_008642245.1. Taxonomy (NCBI): domain Eukaryota; kingdom Viridiplantae; phylum Streptophyta; class Magnoliopsida; order Caryophyllales; family Amaranthaceae; genus Bassia; species Bassia scoparia. The sequence goes on from SNQN01007034.1 coordinate 34,265, forward strand.
GAAATGCTCAATGAGTGTGTGCTTGCTAATAGCACCAATGTGTAAAGCTAGTGCCAAGGTTGCATGTACAAATATATAATGTTGTTTGATATTGTGGAATATATGGCATAAGGTTAGATTATATTCGGAGCTTTATGCATTATATTGCTTTTTCTAGGATGTTGATATTGCAAATAAAATTTGCAATTTGTAAGTTGGGACCTTTTATGCATAGGAATTGTTAATCCTCGCCCCGTTTTACTTAAAATCGTCCCAAAAATTTTAACAAAGTTCCAAAAAAAACCCGTACAACGTGGGGATTTCGTTTTTTAAAAAAAATTTGATAGACCCTTCGTCCAAGATCCAGACGAGAGTCCCATGGGACTCTCGTCTGGATCTTGGACGAAGGCTCGATATTTTTTTTCAATTAACCCAATTTCGTATCACCCAAAAAAAAAGAAAAAAAATGCCCACGTCTAACAATCAGACGCACGTCCCATGGGACATGAACATGAGGAATTCCCAGACGTACGTCCCATGGGATGTACTTCTACAGTAGACGTACGTCCCATGGGACGTACGTAAAATTCAGACGCAAATAAAAAAAACACCTCCAGTAGTGTCATGTGGCGACGACGTTGGTAAGGGGTCCGTTTTCGACATTCGTCCCAATATTCCGGCGATTACGTGGTGGTGCTAAGCTAAGAGATGAGAGGAGAAGGAGCAATAAGCGTTTTAGAGGACGAAAGGGTAAAATGGGAAAATCAACCACGAAATTGGGGCGAAAGTAAGTAATTCCGGGGCGATTTTTAGTAATCAAGTTTATGCATGCATGGTAGATTGGTTGGTTCATAGTTGGACATATTTTCAAGATGTTCAAATTTAGATAGAAACTATATTAATTTCCCGTGCGATGCACGACTGCATTAAATATATTTTTAAAAATAAATTAAATTTTTTGTTTAAATATGTTTTAGATTTGATCGATCTTATTATTGGTTTTTATAAATACTTTTTTTGAAGGAATTTTTTTTACAAATAATTTTTTAATTGTTGTATAATTGTTAGGATATACGGGGTACAA
>SNQN01007035.1:0-13259 GCA_008642245.1 Bassia scoparia
AGTGTGTGTTTGAGGAGGAGTGTGGTTCAATCGTTGTTTTTTGGGATGAGGTTTTTAAACACACACATGTGTGTTAGGGGTGTGTAGATTCCACGAAAGGTTGAGAAACACTTGCTGTACATTCGAGTTAGATTAATTGGACTCGCCTGCGGGAGCTCGTGGCGGCCGACAAGTAGTGGATCGCTAGGAACGATTGCTGGGTGCGCTTGTCCCACGATTGGAAGAGCGCTAACAGGTTTAGGGCGTCACCTGACTGGTCAGCCAGAGACAGTATTGGGTGGAGAGCCCGGTAGGAGAGAGGGTGTAAAGGGGTATTGACGATGTTCTGAGAGGATATCGATAGATAGGCGAACAGTTGATGCCCGGGCCTTTGCGATGCTCTTTTCTTATGGTATAAGTGTTCCCAGATGATGGACATGTCAAAATTAAGAGTTTGCAGGGGGAACAGATAGAGTTAGACATTGAACAATGGATTACAACTCACTGAACTTTAGACACCGGGGTCAAACTTTCTGTATTGACCCGTTCGAGGGAAACGAGAGGTTGAGGGGAAACAGCACGAATGGAAATCCTTCTGGTCCCTCGAAGGAGCAATGGTAACGTACGTATTTACATGATTCGCTGGTGTCCCAAACAAAATGGAGAAAAGCTACAAAATGATTTTTTCTAGCAAAAAGTTTTAACAAAGTACAGTTCTTACTTCATCCGCCCTAATAAATCATTTAGCAACATAATAAAGGATTTCCAAACGAGAAGAAGTTGTTTTAGCCGGCAAAAATTTTTGTACTTTCATTCATTGCTTTCTAGTGTAGAGCCAACTGTAGGCTATAGAAATGAGCCTTTACTGAGTCCTGGATTGGGTAGCTAGGCAGATGCAAGATGAAGTTGAGAACATTCAGGTGGGGAAGAAAGATGATTGAAGGTTTGCGCCTATCTTGTTGAATCCGATTAACGCCTGACTAGGAAGGGTCAGTCATTGGTAGCGATATGGGGTGTATTTTCGGAAAAAACAATTTGGGGATGACTAAGGGTAGCCGTATAGGTTTAGGCGCGCTTGAACTTTAATGACCACGGGCAAGGCTAGTTTGGTGGCATAAGTTTAGCAATTGTCCATCTATAGGAGATGAGAATAGATTATGATGAAAAATAGTTTGCACCGTAGTGTATGCTCTAGATTGAGGGCTGATTAGAAATATTAAAATTTGGTTTTGGCTGGCTCAGTTTGGAGAGTACGGTTGGAAGTTGTTGTTCAGATGGTTGTGAACGATTGTGCATTCTCTAAATGGATATGTTGAAAGTTAGAGGTATACTGTTTGAGCAACAGCCCCTGCCTAAGATAATTTGAGGACATTAGTTTGTTCCTCCAAGCTATGTGTACAATTGGACGAAAAGCTTTGTACAGTGGATTAAAGCAAGCACCAAGGGCTGCTGGTAAAATAAGATTTCGATTTTGTCCTAACTTCTCGGCTCGGAGGATGAGACGAATGGTTGTATCCAACAATAGGGGAACAGTTGGAAAAACTTCCTGAAAGCTTTATCAGAAAACTCTAGGGGAGAATCACTTGATTATAGTACAAAATTTGCATTGTTGATCCATCGCATTTACTTTTATTTTGGTGCTACTATGCAGGTGCTATGTGTGATGAGTTGGTTGTGCTTATCTTAGATATGGGTCAGAGTTTGGAATTCGATGATTTTGTAGAGCAATGATGATGGAGAGAACTCCTAAAGATTTCTTCGCTTGGCCTGCAGATTAAGCAACAGTTGGATGGAGATATGATCCATCAGCAAAAAGTACTGTGAAAGAGTGTATGTGTCGGTGGAACAAGGGAGGTTGGCATGGAGAACAGCATAGGATCTTCATGATCCCGATGTTCTACATCTAACAGACTTGATGATGATTTGAAGGGAACAGGATGTTGGAAGCGTCCGAGCTGTTGAATAGATGGGATGACTTGGATCCCTGCTTATTCATCGTAAACAGTGCTAGTAGAGAGGTTGAGGCTACACTGTGAACAAATGATAAGTGCTTTGACATTGGGTGTTTGTTATCTGCTGGTTCCTTGTTGTGTGCCAGGTTTCAAAGCAAGCCTACTTAGGGACTATTCTTAATAATAACCTTGACATGTGCTGTTAGAAGGATACTTTTTGATGAGTGTATCTTGTGGGAAACAGATCTGTGCTTATGGTACCGTGCATCTAATAGGTAGTTGTGAATTGCCTTAATAGCGATCAATTCAGATGCAGATTATTGCTGGTTCCCTAGTGTGATAGACAGAGCAATCAAGGTATAGCGCACATTTTCTATGGCATCTTCGGTTCTCAAGTATTTTAGTGGGGATTAAGAAGCAGAATTCAATGGTCCTGTATTTCGGCAAGACTGGATCATGAATTCATGCTAGCAAGAATGTTATGCATCGTATAACCTTATGCTGTTCTCAAACGTGTTGTGGGGTATGAAGAGCAGAACCAGCTGAAGGATTGTTGTGTGTGTGAAGGTACAACAGGTGTTTCCAATCTTTTGTGGACAACCAGGAGTGTATGAGAATATTTCTAAGATCCAGTTCATACGCCTCTTAGAAAAACCAACACATTGAGATAGACAACATCGTTTCTTGAGTGACGAATGGTGAGCAAGGGTTAGGTGACGATGCTGTTTGGTTGGTAAAAGTCTTATCACGTGAGGGATAAATGCAGATCTCATTTCTTCCACAAATAAGACCGGTCTGATTCGTGAGTCCTTTTGGTAGCACGTATAAGAAATTGTTACTTGTAGGCTTGTTAGTGTTTTAGGTTTTTTCTTTTTTTTTGTCAATAGGTGTAAAGGTAGGTCGTGGGTGAACATGGCTTTTCCTATGACTTTTCCTTTGAAATGCAAGTTGGAGGGCGTGTAGAAAGGTATCTGTTTTTGTGTTATTGTGTGTGTTACGGTACACATATCAACTCTTTTGGGTAAAGAAGTGGGACTTCAGGTGGTTGTGTAGTATGGCTTGATTCCCTTCAAAAATAAGGTTTCAAAGGTCATTTGTTGGCAAGAAGTAGTTGGTTGCACATTAATTCACAGAAAAAAATGCTAATGGTTCTGTAGCTGGTACCATAGCAAGATGAGGAGAACAGCAGACGCAGCTCTATATGTTTTTCGATTGAATTATTTTTATATGCTCTTGGAAACATTACTTAGGGTATTTTTCTTTTTGGAAAGAAATTTATCCTAATTTCAGTTATTTTTGGCTTGTTGATCGAGGTGGAGGCATATATTACACATGCCTAAATTAGAAGTCGGTTGGAGGATATTGTATGGAAATGTGATCATGTCACAATTCAAGTTTTAAAATCTTAGTCGGTTATGTCTTGGCTCAACCGACTATATTTCTTGCACGCCTCTTGCTTCATATGGATGATTCACCTTTGTCAAAACTATATATATCTTTGTGGTGCATAACCCCACCGTTGCTTGTGTGGGCACGGGAGGGCTCCTTACTTCCACACGCTCGCCTTTTGTGTTTCTCTACGACAGAAATTCAAAGGTTTGAAAGTAACTGTTCATCGCAAGTTAGCTTGTTTTGCATCTTCGTTGTCAGCATCAAATCGATGTGTTACGGGACGGAAAATCAAACACATGGTAGGAAAGTGATAGAGGAATTAGGGGTCAATAGAGTGATTCCTTCAACATTCTCAGAGAGGTGCAATGAAGAGAAACCCTAACAACGACACGGGGAGCCGTAGATAAAACCCACAGACTTAGCCAACTCTTCTGATTTTCGAAGACTTCATCCCACAAAGTTAACCAATCCGCTTCAGAAAACACCATCACCTACTCAAAAACATCTAAGCTTTAGGCCCTAAGGAGATTGTGCCTCATGAAATCGCAACTGAGAGAGATAGAGATGGTTCCACCATTGAAGGGAACCAGCACACTCTCAGGGGGAAGATGCATGAGACACAATGAGGATTTAAACGCAGGCGTTCGGAAATTTGTTTACCTAGAGAAGAAGGAAGTTCAAATTACTGGTCGAAAGGAAGGGGTGCCTAGTGGTGGAGCTTTAGTTGAGGGAGGCTACGCTGGCAGTAAACAAGGAAGTGAAAAAAGGAAGAAGAAGACAATCGACTGGGTTCTGAAGGGGGAACCAAATGAGAAAGGGGCAACACTAGTCAACACCTGCTCTGTAGAAGTAAGTCTGTAGAATCTCCCTTCATCTGGTTCTACTGACTTAAGTGCTTAGAGTAAGTAGTATGTCTGATGTAGAGGTTGAGGATGGGTTATTTCAAATGTGCGTGCTGTTGGTTTTGAGTAAGTAGAATTTTGTAAATTGAATTAGGTTGGATGTCCTTGTTTGATTGTTCTGTTTGTGTGTGTTTTGTCTAGGGTAAGGGATTTTTATGTGAATCTAAAACAGTTGCCAGAGTATGTCTATTGGATTCAAATGTTTGGGGAGGTGTTGAAGTCAGGATGTCACGTTTCTTTTGTTTCAAGCATGTTAGGAGTAACTAGGGATGGGTTTGACGAAGTATTCGTAGTGATTGTGGCCTATTGTTGGTAGGGTCACTCCTGATGAAATTTATGGACTTTCTATATGGTGGGGAAGATGCCACCCAAGAAATAATGGTTGTTGTTCAATATCTGTTGGATACTGATAGGAACTCATTGGATGCTAGGTTTTGCATCTTTATTATGCAACAAAGTCGCCTGCTTCCTAGGGGCTCAAGGAAGGGGGCACCGGTCGCATCATGGAGAATGGTACTGATATCTGGATGAGAATAAGAATTAACGGATAAAGATCTTCCCTTCCTTGACTGCCTGCGGTCACATCATGACTGGCTTATGGTTCAATGGTCATCATGGGGGGGGATGTCGGGGGTTGTCTTAAGGACAAGAAGGGAGGGCCTAAGTGGGATCCATGTCCAGTTTACAGTATGTTAAGAAGGGCTCTACTTAAGCAAAAGGGTTTTGATTTATCGGTGCTGGATGTGTTAAGGTTTTAAGGTTGAGGAACCATGGAGGTTAAGCCCCTCGCCAAAGAAGAAAGCCAAGCAGAGGAACCAGCGGTCAAAATTTGGGTTCTACGGAGGTGAATGGGTAGAGCTCCCAGAGAAAACTCTTGTAAGTTGATGGAATGGTGGGTTCAGGGTTTCAACCTCATTCAAGAGCAAAATTGACTCAAATGGAGAATGGAGCTGGAGAGAAGACTCAGTTGTTGTTGCTTAGCATTTTGCCCGGGGAAGTCAAACGCTCAGATGGCGCCAGGTAAATTGATTATTTCTGCCCAAGACGCTCGGGTTTCGGCTCTAGCTGCTGGGCAGTAACTTTGGTGGTTCCGGGTATTTGAGAGAACCAGGGGTGCACTGATATAGAACAGCAAGCAGCATGCAGAAACAAAGGTTGAAGTTCCCCTCCGTGTGCCTGGATGAGGTTGATAGAGGTCGAGGAAGTTGATGATGATGATGAGCAGATGATGAAGATGTGATGCTAGAGCAGTGATGATGAGGAGAGGAGGTAGTAGAGTATGATGGAGGGAGGAGATGATTGTTGTTGTTGCTCCTGGTTTCCCCTCCCCTAATTTTCTATTGCATAAAAAACTTAAAATTAACTGATTCAGAAGGTTGTTATTGTGGAAACTATTATCTCTCACCCTATCGAGACGAACCCAGTTTTCTTCTGGATGTGGATTAGGGTCCTTTTGGTTAAACTTTACTAGTCTGTTATGAACTATAGATATTTTTGCTATCTGATGGATCGGGGTTGACTATTTGTCTGTTTTTGGCAGCATAGACACCTGTGAATGTGCTGGTCGGAGTGCACTTGTAATGGGATGAAGACTCATTTTAACCATTGTTGTGGCACCATCACTTTACGTTAAAGAGATTTTTTAATGGATGTCAAAAGGGGGGGAAAAATGTGTCGAAGTTGCAGGCCTAGCAATCTGCTAGGTTTGTTTTTCAGTTTTTTTTTTATTAGGAACAGTTAGAATAGCTAACTTGTTTTCATTGAGTCATTAAGTTTAGATTGAGTCATTTTGTGTCTTTATCTTGGACTTAGGTAACCAGGTTGAAATAGCTAATTGTTCATTGTTGTCTTTGTGAATCTGCTAGTTTGTGCTCACATTTCATTTGTGTACCCAAATTGGAATGGTTTTAAACTGTTTCTAATTGCTTGGTTTGCGGAACTATCGATTTAGTTTGTCGTCATGACAAAAAGGGGGAAATTTTGTTGAGTTCTTAGGTTTTGGGAATGATGACAAACATTACAATAAACGTGACGCTTAAGTGAAAAATATAGTTTGGTTTTGGGGAACCAGCTGATTTAGGATACGTTGTTTCACTAACAAGTTAAGTGAATTATTAATGTATGGCATTGGAAACTGAACTTGGTTTATTAAGTTGGAAGCAGATGAATGACACAAAGCTCATATCTGGTTCGACCAGCAGAAGTTTTGTTCCTTGCTGTTAATGTGCTGAACACAGTCTATTACTTTTGTTGCACTTTAACCATGTTACTATGTGCAGTAACTAGGATGATTCCAAGACCTGAAGCGGTGAAGCCTTTTCGAACAAGACTTCGAGAGAAAGAAGTGTGCTCAAAATTGAGTATTTAAAGGAAAATTTCGTTTTGAAGATTACATGAAGAATGGAGAAAATACTCTTAAATGTTTAGATCTAGGAATGTCATGTATTGCTCTGTCAGTGTGATTTATTGTTATAGTTAATGTGTTATAAGTGTTCTGAGTTAATGGTCATGAATCCGGGGTACAAAGTTGGAGACAGAATTCAATCAACATATCGAAGTTGGGAACCAGGATGGGGAACCAGGCTTGTCCCTGGTGGATTATGGCTGGCGGTTTTGAAAAAGAGTTGTTTCTAAAAATATTTAAAGGATATTTTGAAAAAGAGTTGCAGCTGGAAAATATAGATCGAAGAAATATGAGTATTGGCCTTAAACCTAGGGAGTATAATATCTTGTTCGATTATTTCTTACAAGATTAAAATCGAAAAGGTACTTATTCCCATAAAATTCTCATCGTTGCCTTGATCGGCAAGTATAGATTTAGAAACTAGGGTTAGGTCATATATAATACTGCATCTATACTTCTAATTCTAACTTCTCGTCTACGGAATCAAAAGCAGTTTTAATATTTTGAGGAGGGAAAGACCACCAAAAGCACAAGAACTTTACTTTGAGTCACACACAAGAGCATTAGTCCATGCTTCATTAATTTTCTCCTTACTTAGCTTTTTAGAAGTAAATCAAGGAAGAGAGGAAAAAGTTGTTAGTTGTAAAGGCATTTCAACAGGAGGGGGGTTGAAGGCCTGAGGGAGGGTTTTGGGTGGGAGTTCAAACTTAATTGACTTCGGAGTGTGAATCGGAGTGGCCATTCAGAGTGTAAGTGGGGTGTGGGCTGGGTTGCTGGATGTAGGGAAACAGTTAGAGTGAGTGTGTTCTTGGGTTTTCGGAGTAGGAATTAATAAAAAGAGACGATAGGGTAGGAGGACGTAGCCTAGAAGTTGGGTGAGTAGCCGTCGTTAAATCTTGCGTTGTGTTCTTTTAACTTGCTATTAGCTTAGTATTTGCCTGGCTTTTAAAGGAACCTTTGATGGGCAACTGGGTTCCTCATACTAAGTTTCCGAAAAAGAAAGAAAAATTGGTAATGAAGATGAATTATACTCAATTCACCCCCCCCCCCTCTTGAGTATCACATAACCTTCACCATCCTCTTCATCCTGTAAGCTAGTATCAGTGTCATCCCCATCTTGTTCTCCAACTTCTTGGACATAACCTGATTCATCTYAGCTATCAAAAAGGACATGTTGAAGTGGCTAGTTTAATTTGGGACAATTTCTAGTGTGAAGAGAAGATTTAGGAGATCGGGGAGTGTTTCAGAGGAGATAGAAAAAAGAAGTGAATGTGGCTTGTTGTTCTAATTCAGTCAACACTTGTTCATAAACTTCTTGTGGAGTTTTAATTCTAGGGCTTCCTRTAGTGGGAGTAGAAAGTGGGGTGTTTCTTTTTTTCTTTTTGTTAAGTGGGCCCTGTTTAGTGGGTGTAATTTGAGTGGGTTGGGGGTTCATTAATTGAGGCAAAGCTTGACTACTACTACCACTTTTACCACCCTCATCCCCATATACATGCTCAACAAACACATCAATTTCCCTTACTTTAATGGCTATTTCACCCATTTCCAACACCTGTTTATCATCATAAACAAACCCCAAACCCTCATCCATAGAGCTATTGGGCATTAGGTAATGAATTCTATCCATGTCCTTGTATTTCCCACATCTCACAGCCAAATCTCTCAGAAAAAACAACACAACTCATCTGGGTCCACTYGAAATGTCTTAGCTTCCCCACCCACATACCTCAAACCCATGTTAGTTGTCTTAAAAACACCACCAAARCACATTTTCAATGTCACACTTGCTTCTACCAACTGTAATTAGCAAGCAAAAAATAAAATCAATTATTGCACACACAACAAACTGAAACAATTCACAAACAACAAACAACAAAATTTCAGTGTCATTTACAAAAGGAATTAAAATTACGAATTACAACAATTCACAAACAACAAACAACCAAAACCCTAAATTCATTTACGAATTAAATTTATCAATACAAATAACAATTAACTTACAAAAAGGAACAATCAAATAAGAAATAATTAAAACCCTTAGCATTATGAAAATTACTTGGTTCGAATAACTATCCTCACAACTCTTCCATGGCAATTTGAGACGCGCWACCATTGACGAGCTTCGAATCCGATGWGTAAACCGGTTCACATTCAACTAAAAGCAACTAAAATTAAGACGCAAATTACTTGCTAAATTACTTGTAAATTACTAGCTAAAATAGAAGAAGAAATAAGTTGGGATGTGGAAATACTCACAAATGAACCACGAAGCAATCTACTAAAAAGCATTGCAAAAGGAAAAGAAGGGAAAAAAATATGTTTTTAAAAAAAACAATAACCTAAAAGTCGCTGTGCCATGGGCACGTATCACGTAGTTACCTGGCTTATTACAGGTTTGCAATTACGCGGGTTGTTGTTTTTGGCGGGATGTGAGTGGTATAGTTAGGGAGATTGATCATAGGACTAATAAAGTGGGTCTGTTCGTGGATAACTCGACAATTAGTTGGGACTAGTTAGATTTCGAATTTTTATGAAATAAATATTGATATAGAAAATTTGATAATTGAATCAAATTTGCAAACCAAGGTAGCAAAAATAATAAATATTTATTCTAGCTAGCTATATATTTATTCTGGCACCCAACAAGCGATCAGGCACAAGACAAGAAGCATCATCAAGTTAGAAGTGACTAAAAACTCAGCTTATCTGGCCAAAAATGGACTAACATGTTGATTTGTCAACAATTGACATATTGAAAAACCAATTTGGAGATTACATCACACAACTCAGCAAATATTCATGTTGAGACTGTAAGATAAACATTTTTTTTTTAGACAAAGGAAGGGAAAATTTTCATTAAAAGCTCCAAAATCATACTACCACATACAATTCTCAACAGGACAATAAATACACAAAGCAAAGTATAAACAATCGCAACATGAATTTCAAATTCAGTCTAAAAGTATTACAACTAAATATGATAAGGTATCATTTACAACTAAAATATGTTAGGGTATAACTTACAAGCTAAATTAGTTAACTAACAATTAGGACATTATATAAATAGCATTGCAAGCAATTGAGAAATGACCATATGTCTAGTACAAATAATCAGGCAAAACATCATGATCATATAACAACTCTGCGGAACAGCCCGTAAAACATGATAGGCTGTATAACACATGTCACCCAAATTGCAAACATTATTAAAACCCAAAACAACATTGGCGAAGGATGTAAAAATGAACCTTTAATCTGAGTTTTCCAACCAACAAGGTTTATTCCAAATCAAGCAAGAAGTTTGTGGAATAGGATACTTACTTCGGTTATTCCCATTATATGAAATGAATATGCCAAGTAATAAAATGATCCTAGAATTGTCTTATCAAGGGCTATTGCTGTTTGAAAAATTTGTCAGCGAAGACCAAAAAGTAAACATTATCATGCTCAACATTACTATATTATTACTGAAGTTATACTTGCAAACTTGGGGTTATATGGTACTTCTTTAGAGTATGGATACATTACTCACAATGACACGTGAAGTCAATTCGATGAAGACATAGCATCTTTATCCGTTGATGTCTTCAATTACGCGCTTTGTTTTCCAATAAGTGCGCACGTGTCAATTTGGTGAACTTAACCATCTGCACAGAAAAATGGCTAATAATATGAAATGGCAGGAAGCCACTTACGCAATATGCATTGAAGTCACATCTATAATCGGCTCTGATTCCACAAATCGCATACTCGACAATATGTCCATAATACATAAAGTTGCTAGGGGATCCGAATACATCAGCGGCATCAACGCTAAGATGTCAACTCAGTATTGTTTATGTATTTAGAAATAGGCGTGATAAAATATTGTAGGTAGGCGCATCTTATAGAGCCGATAGAGTGTCTTTCGTACAAAAGTTTTGATGCAACAAAAAATTATAAAAATCAAACTTTCTTACGTGTGTAATCAATTCAAGGGGGCAGGCAAAGAACACATCCAAATTGAGCAAAATGCGAAATTAGAACTTGAAAATTGACAATTGAGAATTAGACGAATCAAGACCCAGAATTTCACTTCAGATAAAATGTTTTAAAAAGGCGGGGAGAGGTTGTGCTACTGCAGTAACTGATTGTCAATTTGATCTTGTATGGTGGGGGAAAAAGACAAAAATAAGGAGACAGAAAGGGGAAGGGGAGTCGGGAAACTAGTCTTTAGGAAAACAATGAACTAACATAAACTAAGAACAGAACTAAATTAAAAAAATGAGAAATTCTGTACTCTAATGATATCACAAATATCACGACCTATAATACACATAAAAATCGAAATGTAGTAGACCTGTGTAAATGTTAACAAAAGCAAACCTGGAATTTGGTAGCCTCAGGGGGTTGTGGTGCGAATGTTGCTATGGGTGAACAGCAATGGTGGCGCGAGCCAGTCAGGAGAAGCGTGACGGGGCAATGAGGCGGGCGGACGAAGGGACTAGCAGTGAATGAAAAAATTACCGCACACCAATGACTAAATCCTAGGAGGGGTAACTGTAGTTAAACTTAAAAAATTTACAAACAAAAACTGCAAACAAAAGATCAGAAATTATCGGAAAATCAAAAACCTAGTCCAAATCTAATCTGATCTAATTTTATGAGCAAGGTAGTGGAGAGAGACGGCGATGGCAGATTGGATGATGCCGAACGGATCCGGCGGGAAGATGACGACTATGGTTTGCACGACAAACAGAGATGGCGCGAGGGAGAGAGAGCTATAGGGGGGAAAGCTTAGAGAGAAGATTATTGGGGCGAAGAGAGAGAAAGAGAGAGAAGGCTACGTTGGTTGTGAGTTGTGAGTTGCGAACGATGCCTCAGGCGGCAAGTTGGGGTGGCTCGGAGGAGAAGAGATTTGGGAGTTCAAGGGAGAGATGAGAGATGGGGTGAGGTGGACTAGATGAGTGGGGGTTAGAGGTAAGGAGGAGGAGTAAACAGAGAGATGAGAGGGGGGAATGAACTACTTAATCAGCCACTTTGTTATATTTTTTTTTTTTTTTTAAAGTTTATGTTTAGGAGGTGTGAAGGAGTTGCTTAAAGGGCATGTTAAAAACCCTGGAGCTTTTAATATTAAGCTCCAGGTTTTTTAAATGCCCTTAGAACTTTTAATGTTAAAAGTGTCAAGTATTAAATGCCTTAGAAAATGTTTGTGAAGAATGCTTTTGGATTTTTTTCTACTAGTGCAACCATGGAGTGTTAGGAAGATGTGGTGTGTGAAGAAATAGGCTTTTGGTGTTTGTTTGCATAAGAAAAGCTCAAGTGAGGTATCGGCCAAGGATTTTGCTTTTGTTATTGTACTTGTGAGTAGGTGTGCGTGGAGGGAGAAAGGAATTTTTGTGGAGCCTATGAAATGAAGGCCTCTCGACATGTCAATTTATTATTTTTTTGTTTTTTTTCATTTTTCCATTTTTTTTGTTTTTTTTTTGTGAGGTCATCGTGTTGATTAGGCATTTCTATCATTCGAAGTCGAAACCATGGAAAGGCTAAGAAAGAATGTAAAAAGACAAAGAAAGCGTTTTGTATTATTGAGGAAAGCGAATGAGATTACAGGACTTAATTCCTATTGATATGGCTCGACAAAAAGGGGAAAAAGAAAAGAAAATGTAAATGCTAGTGGAGTGGACTCTCCTTGACTCAACCTGTTGCTAAGAACTTGTTATTGACTCTTTGTTCATTTCGTCTTTTGTTATGAACTGCGGGTGTTGTGAGTGACTTCTTTGCTTCAGATGTTGGGCTTCTTACCCTCAAGAAGGATAGGAAGGTGGCCGTCATCTACCATGTCTTGTATGCGATCCTTCAAAGAAATGCACTCTTCGGTAGTGTAACTATGGCCACAATGGTACTCACAATACTTGCTTTCGTCCCACTTTGCGGACCTCTTGTCAATCGGTGGATCTGGAGTTGGACCCACTGGAGTGATTAAGCCTRGAGCGAAGAATTYTTCAAATGCTTGCTTGTTGCTCATTTTGAAATCTTGGTCGTCCCCCATTTTCAGTCTTGATTGGTGAAGGGCCACCAATGGTTTGTTGTGCTAGCGCTTTCTTTGATGCTTCTAATGAGTGCACTTTAGATTTGAGTAGCTCAAGTTCACTAGCCATTGTGTTAAGAACCATGTTGACTAGGTTGAGCTGTGGGGCAATTGTCTGCTCGAGTGAACTAGCCTTGTATGCATGGTGTTAAAGGAGGATCGCATTTCAGTGTTATCGCGAGTGGTGTGCTTTCTTCATCCATTTTGTGGAGGTGATGAATTGGAGGACCTAGACTTGAGGTGCTAAACYTCCCTTTTGTCAAAAGAATAGGAACTAGTAGACCGTGCCTTGCAAACCTTTGTAGATGACTCTATCCTGCATTAGAGTGCATTAGACTCCATTTTTAGAAAACGATGCAAGACTTTCTTCCTTGACTAGACCCAATTCATGGCCTAATAGCGATCATTCCTTGCCTATTGACTTGACTCAAAAAAGAAAATGCATGAATGCCAAAATTCGGTTTTCGCCTTTATTTATTTTTTTTAATTTTTTTATGGGTTTTTCTACATGGTAGCCATCAATTTTTACGAATTCTATTTGGTAGCCATATGTTTTTTTT
>SNQN01007035.1:21182-35327 GCA_008642245.1 Bassia scoparia
GCACAGTAGCAGCATCTTCTATAGCTTCAGTCTCAAGACAACTAAGGGCCATAGGGGACGAGCAACTTACTTCAAAGCAAGCGCGAAACAATAATGTGGTGCGACCACTGCAACCTAGCGGTTTCCTCTAGTCTCCGTCTAGGTTGTGATGTACATCATACCGCGAACAAGCGCAGGGAACTCTACTCCTCTGTAGTCGCATCAGTCACCTGAACGATGGCTGTAGAACCCCGTAAAGATCATCCAAACCTGGTCTCCCATGTACGCCGGTTTTTCTTCTTCAAACGAAACAAAGTACGCAACGCGTATCCCTATTGGGTGGGTGGAAATCCACATTGGTGAATTCTCACTCCTTACGCCAATGAATAGGGCATCTTGAAGCCGTAGCCGACATTGCGATGATGGAACTTAATGCTTAATTCCGTATATCACGCTGGCTTGCCACATTAAGAGCACAATTCCAAATGAAGTAGAGTAACGAAGCGTTTCGCATGAACACCGATCTTCTTAGAAGCTCTATGTAGAACAGTACGGATTGAGAAGGTCTAAAGGCACGATCTAGGGCGTCGTAATATTGCAGCCACAGTTTTGATTTTCCACAGCTTGCTTTCGTTAATTCGGTACTAGCAGAGAATGTGGAGAAGATAGACGACATAGCTTTTACCTTCTGGCGATTTCAGCAGAGTACTTTCTGTGACCATTCCCTCATCAGCATTGTAGCCTTCCGACTATCTTTGCTAGGGCATGCGTATCTTTTAAAATGTTGACACTTTGAAGCCACAACTCATAGCAGAGAGACATCCGGTACAGAAGCAAGATAGTTAGGGAATTTGTGATTGTTAGGGTTGGTTCGTACACTGATAAGGTGGTATTGGCATCGTGCCTCGGGGGATTCGATGGTGGTGGCGGGTGGTCGATGCAAAGCGGCTTGGGGAGTCTAAAAGGAGGGGGGCAGTGCGGAGAGAATGGGGTTGCGCTCGGTGTGTCGTCGGGGGGGATACATTGGGAGTGAACGGGTAAATGCGATAGAGAGTGGGTTTTGTACTATAATGGGTTGGTGGGTTCATTTGGGTTTTGTTGTGGCGCTGGAGTGTGTGGCGTACGGTGCGTGATCAGTGGGCTTCGGACTTTCTATTTCTCGGGCTTGAGCCTTCTTGGCGTTCGAGCTTTCACAAAGGTGCTGGGACTAGGAGTCAGCTCAGCGAGTGAGGGTTGTTCTGTTGTGCATGCACTGGTGTGATTCGTGGCTAAGGGCCAGCTGTGGGTTTCATGCTCGTTTGGCTTGTGGTTTCGCTGGGAAATAGGTAAGAGGCTGGAGGGTGAGCCAGTGGGATCTTTCGTTGAAAGTGTCTAAGAGGGTGTAACGGTGGTTGATTGAATGATGATGATTTGATGGTTTGCCAATACGATGGGTGGGGGTTAGAAGGGGGATTAATTAGATTAGGAATTGCGGCTTGTTATTTTTATTTTTCATTTTGATATTTTTATGAATAAGTGGAGAGGTTCGGCATTTGCACTACTATATCCTTCAGAGAAGTTAAGTTGTTCTTCTCGGCGAGAATTTAGTGTCGTTGTAGTGGCTACTAGCGTTTTTAGATTGAATAATTTTCCATTTCACGTTAAGTTTGTAGGTGGCCATAATTCCAAGTGAATAACATGGGAAACAGTACATGAGCTACACAATAATTGTGCGATATATCGTAAAGTATAGATGTGCCGCCTAACCAGAGGATACAATGAAACCTTTTGTAATTAATCGACGTTTTTTTTTTTTTTTATGAGTTAAAACAGTACGGCCATTTCTTTCCTTGTGTCCGGATAACTCTATGTTTTCTTAGTGTCTAGAGACTTGGAATTTTCTGGTTTAAATTTTTTTTTTGGCGAAGTTAAGAGTTTTGGCGCTCGTGCTACAATTCTCGCTTTATGGCAAAGGGACTAAAGGGCCCTGAAGAAGTGGATCTCTAGTTTTATCACCACCATTTAATCCTGAATACTTCCCGAAACGATGCCTAAGGAATGACGCGTTCTACATGATCTGTTGACGTGACTATCGGTATCATGACTCGTTTTTGTTAATATGCAAAGGCTAGGTCCTTAGTTTAGCTGAAAAAAACATAGCATGTTCTCAGCACTAGAGCATGATCCATATATGCCAAAATGAGGCAATATCAAAAGTCCAGCCCAGGGCGGACCCTCCCTTCATAAGGAGGGGCAGCTTTGGTGGCCACGTTTATCGAACGGCGGGTACAGTCGGGTGTCAAGAAGTCCCAGATGGTCTGGAGGGCTCGTCCAGCAAGCGGTGCCTTCAACCCGGACTAGATTATTCGGGACCGTTGGACGTGTGGGATGCCAATGGGGTCTAACCATTACAGGCTGTTGTGGCCAGGGCCTTCGCAGAACGTGATCGCCTGTTTTCCCATGGTGGGCAATTTAGTGGGCGATTCCACATTTAAGAATTGTGTTAATTGGGGGGACTCAGGGGAGCTTATGCTGCCCTTGGCCCCTAGTCAAATTCTGTAATTTCACAACGAGCCCCCCGGTCTTATCTCGATCAGAAGAGAGTCTGAGATACTAACACCTTATCATTGGTAGGAGCACTTTGATATGCGCGTGTATGATAAATGAATCAGGAAGATCGTGCGGGAGAATGAATAAGTTTCGGTTGGGGTTCAGATGCACACGCTGATGTCTCGGACACAAATGTTTCTGTCTTTACAGAGGGTATTGAATTCGGTCATAGGGGGCCATGACATTTCAAGCGGTATTGGGTCAGGCTGCACGGGACACCAGGCACGGTGCGTGTGCTCTTTTGTTTTGGGAACCCATAAAGTGTTAATTGGGGTTATTAAGTGAATATCCGACGCTACGGTCGAGCGAGGGTGTACGGTTACGAGGGGGGAACTGTACCGAGAGGTCGGGTTGCCCAGAGCGTCGGACGGCAGGGTTGAGGTTTTTAATGACACAATAGAGTTGAAGTCTTTAGGCAGTTAGTGCGGTCGCTGGGGCGGAATGGTCTATCTCTGCTCTAAAGGGGTACAATTAGTTTTATTGCACCCTCGAGCATGGATGTTGCTTCAGAGGTGTGAACAAAATCTTGTTGTTTTCGTTTACATGTGTGAGATTTTGTAAATTTAGCCGCTGGCGTGGGATTGGAAATCATTGGTGAGCAACACAAAATCTCGTGAAGCCCCACTTCATGGCTATTTTTTAGAGGGGCTACTAATTCGACAAGTTCAACGTGATTCCTAGGAGTTATCCAGCTGACTTTTTAACCCGAATCCATCTACTTTTTCGGGATAGCACGTCTCGGATGGGTGCATTCTTCTCTTATAATACGGGGGTATTTTTTCTTTCACTACCTTCTGGCATCTTGTCAGTGCTCTTATTCTTCTCACTCATCATCCCGTCTAGTATCAGGTACAGGTACTAGATCCAATGTGGCATAGTTTGCACAATTGCTCATTCACCTCATTGCTGAACACTTCTGTTTCCATCTTCACCCTCTTGAAGGAGTCTCTCAAAGGTGTCTCCATATTTCGAAATATTTTTTGTTGCATATTCTTCATTTCATCCTTTTTAGAGCGATGCTGCAACTATAAGATTTCTGGCTGATAATTAAACGCCCAAAGTTCTCTACGCTGGAGGTTTTAATATTCATTGGGGGTGGTGTGACTTGGTTGGGCTTAGGGCGGCCCATCTACTCATTCGGGGGGCCTGGGTACTTTTTGACACAATCCGGAAATTTGTCTGGGTGGGTTTTGTGTTGGCAATTTGGGGTAATTTTTTTCTCGAATTAGGTGGTCGGCAGATTTGGTTTCGTTAATGGGCGGCTCAGCGACTGCATGCCCATTTTTCGGGGCGCCTTAAGCTTTATTCGGCAGTGAGTTGTTAAACTCCTTAGCGGATTTCGACTTCCATGCACGTCCTGCCTGTTTTAATCGGGACAACACCTTTGTTGGGATCTAGGTTGCGCGCAAGTTGGGCCCGTAACCGGCTTTCGTTCATCCGATGCGAGTTTTGCTTACAAAAATGGCCACTGGAGCTCCGATTCCGTGGCACGGCTCAATCAAGCAGCCGCGCCATCCTAACCTACTATTTAAGTTTGAGATAAGGTCGAGGGTTGGCCCACCGATGCCTTATCATTGCTTAATATCTCATAGTATATGATCGATGATCTACTATGGTCTATATGCTGCTTTTCCGAGCTATCTGAGGGGAAAATACTCTTGTAACGGTTGGATCAAACAAGAATTATAGGGGATTCGGTTCTGTTTATCAGATTCTGGTTGATGTTTTGCTTAGGCCGGTTGTTATTAGTCGTTCGTAGGTCGGGAGTATTGGGCTGGACATATTTTCTAGAGGCTTTTGTTTATTTTGCAGTTGACGTTTATCAAAGATTATGCTTGTGGGCTGCTCCGCAGCCAAGTATGTTTGCTATTGTTGATTGTGGTTGTCACACCCTGCAATAGTTGTTCATATTGAAGATGAAGAATTATTTGACGCTGATTTTTCTTGGCGGACGGTGAGGAACTCGTGACTAGGTTTTATGCTGAATTGCTCTCTACTCGAACCTTCCAAAAGGGGCAGTAGAATTGTGATGTTATACGCATGAATTGCGTGTTCTGTTAGCATGCAGCTTAGTTCAAAGTTAGGGGCTTGTAAATTTTTTTGATTTTTGGATTATTTTGTGGTGATATGGAGTTGTTTGAAGTTTTTAATTGAATAAAGAATGATGGAGAAAGGATTGCAAATGGAGCAAGAAGAGATAAGGAAGAGAAATGTCGAATGAAAGAAGAAAAGGAAGAAAGAACGAGGATAGAGAAAGGAAGCAAATGAAGAACAGAGGGTGAGATGAGTGAGAACTCAGAAAATGAGGAAGAAGAAGGAAAATAAGAAAGAAAAAATAAATAGTTAGGATAAGTGAGGTATTAGGGTGATTTCGCATATTTGGGAGGTTTTGGCTGAAAAGCCCATGTGGCCACTCATGTTTTTGGTGGTTTATCCACTCTAAAGCCAAGTGTGGGTAGTGGTTCGCAAAGTTCACAAAAAAAGTGGTTGTAGTTGTTTTCAAGTTGGCAAAAAAGTGGGTAGTTGTTGCAATTTTTCCTAATTTATCACAAATAAGAATGAGATTATATTATCTAGTCTTAAAATTATTTTACCTAACTTGCTAATTTACTCCCTTAACTCTTTCCTTAAAAAAACGTGTCAAAAACAAAGTTGTTGTTGAAAGAAAGGGGAAAAAGAGAAGGTTAATGATGTAGGCTATGCAGTTATAAAATTGTAAGATGAGAAGATCTAAATGAAATTATTAAAAGTGATGTGGACTAATGATGTGAGGAAAAATATATGAGGACCTCGTGAATACGAATATCTTGGAGCATGAGCATTGGGCTCCAATACCCTCCCAAATGCATGAGGGCACAGATTGGGCAACCCAATCAATGTGGATGTTGCTGCAAATATGGGTTCCTGCCTTCATGGCTATATGGGGGAGCTCTCAAATTTGAGGGAGCTAACTTGTGGGCTCCGGGACCAGGTATAGTTTAGGTATAGTTTTTCTCTTTTTTCATTTTTGTTTTTAGCTAATTTAACATGTACTCCCTCCGTTCCAGTTTATTTTTTACGTTTTCTTTTTTTGTGTTCCCTTTTATTCTTTACGTTTCCTTTTTTATACTTTATTTTTTTTACTCATTAACATTCCTTTTACTTCTAGAATTWCTCATATTACTCCTTATTTATTCTAAATTTTCCACCCAAATTTATCTCATCCACTCATTTTTAATTCACTTAAATTTTACTACACACATCTCAAACAAATTAAAACAATAATACAACTTCCAAGTAATACTAACATATTTTATTCAAATACTAAGTTTTCTTAATTGACGTGCAATCTTACAAACGTAGAAGATAAATTGAAATGGATGGAGTATTATTTATTGGTTTGTTTTATGTGGGCCATAGAAAATGAGGAAAGGGAAGGTTTTGGGAAAACTAAATAATGTAGAGTGGTGAGTGGAAATTGAAAAAGTAAATAAAAAAAGTAAGTGGAAAATAAGAGAAAGTAATGATCCAACACAAAGAAGGAATAAACTTGCCCTACACTTAATATTATAATAATAATAATAATATAATTGTTATTTTTAAAGGTATATTAAAATATTAAATTTAAGAGGGTTAAAAATGTGGGGTCATGGAGTAAAAGAAATTGGCGTCCAAATTTTTGAAGATATTCCTAATGAATGCTTTCCTCAGCTATTGTTCAAACATTGTTAAACAAGCTGGAGAAATTACCAGCCAAATCCATTACTATATAGTGTTAATGGAAGACAGTTAATGTGTTAAAGTTATTGTGTCACTTAAATGTTTTTGTGTATTAAACCCAAGATTGAGTCATTTGAGTGCATAACTGTTGAATTTTGAGTCCACCTAAGAGTTGTTTAGCGGTTARAGTCYTAAGGATGACTTTTTGAATAGTATTGTGTCGAGTTAGAAAACAATTACATTAAGCGGTATTGAGTCGTGTTGATCCTAATTTAATTAGTRGAGTTGAGCCGTATTGTGCCGAGTTGTGCAGTATTMAGTCGAGTTGAACCGTATTGAGCATTATTTACTCGAGTTGAGCCTAATTGAGTCCTCTAGCAAGCTAACAATGAATTGGCAAATTTATTTGTAGAGATACCGGAGCATCTAAGTTTACCATCTCATTGGAACACTGCAACCAAACACCATCTAAAAAAACACATTGATTTAAGTTTATCATCTCACAAATTTCAAGTGAATTTTTTTGTAATAGTATTCAGAGAATGAGGACACTATTGTTAGCAAAAGAACCACTAATGTCACACAATTCAACATCATCATCATGGCATCTTACCGTAATTTACTATTAGTTTTTGAACATTATGAGACTTTGAGGAAGCTATTATAATTAATTTAAAAATTGTTGATGCAGAAAGAAAACAGCTTTGTCCCAACTAATCCTTGCTTTAGTTTACGTCCATTTAATTTACACCATTAGTAGTAAAGTAAAATACCCCAATAAATTAAATTGCAACGAGAGGGGCCAAAATAAGAATCGTTTACTATCCAAATCGATCGAATAATAAATAAAACAGGAAACGTAATCAGTAATGCACAAAAAAAAAAGCTACAATAAAGCTAATTATCAATTGTTAATGCAAGTAGTAAAAAGTGTGAAAACTAATTATCATGATTAATTAACTAGTATTAATAATTAGTTGTAATCTGACTTTTACAAAGTGAAAATATTATATATTAAAATAAAAGAGATCAAGCTGGTAAACGAAACGGATAGAATTAGATGGTGAATAGGTCAATTAATATAATTAGTTATATGAATTAACCTCGTAGATGTTAAACTTAATTTCTAGTGGTTGATAATTGATTTTTAAAGTGTTCATAAGATGTGTAACGAACGAATGCGAAGCCGTGGAGTTGATCAAACAATCCAAAAACAAGAACGAACGAATGATCCAAACAGAACGATGGCAATGCACAAAACAGGAAGGAATATTTCTCATAGTTAACTTGATCAAACCCTAAGAATTAATATGCTGGAATTATAAATATTATTTATAAAATAAAAATATATATTCTCATTAGATATCAATAGCTTGAATGCACAAAAACGTAATGAGTATGATATTATCAATAGCTTGTAGCAGTGTAGCAGTTACCTTGCAATCCCAGTTAGTGGGATGATAGCCAGCAGATTGCAGCGGCCAGGCACGACATCGGCAGGCGGCACGAAGCAGCGACAGAGGCAGCCTGGTAGAACATCGGCAGGGCATAGCTGCAGAACAACGGGCAAGGCAGGCAGCGCAAGCGGGCAGAGCAAGGGCAGGCGAGCAGCGCAGAGGCAACGCCAGTAGCAACGGACAGGGCGAGCAGCAGCAACACAGGCGACAGCAAGACAAACGACAGAGGGCGAGGCAGCGAGTTGTGGATGATCTTGAGAAAGAATGAATGCGTGATGAGGCTGTGAGCAGTTAATTTTGATGTTTTTTGTTGATTGTCAGTGAACAGAGAGAGGTAGTAGTTGCATGAATGGAGGAGTTAATAGTCATGCGTGAGAAGGGAGGTTTGAGTTTTCTAATTAAGTTAATTAAAAATGAAATTAAAATTAAAGTGTATAATTATTTTTTGACTAATTCTATAGGTAAACCAACAAAGTTAATAATTGGTTACATTAATTGGTTTAATTATATCTAAAATGAATTATTTGTAACTCCTAAGTATTTTTTTGAGTAGTTACTTAAAATTTTATTGTAACCAACATTAATGTGATGGTTACAATAATACATATATGTAACCAACTTTTTTAAATGTTTTACAAAAAGTATAGGTAAACCACCAAATTGAGCATGATGGTTACAAATAAGGGTTACTTATAGCAATTTTTCCACTAGTGAAAACAACTTTCATAATTTAAAATAGGGTCGACAACATTACGAGAATAAGTAAGCGGAGTTAATTAAATAACACGCAATTTATACAAGGAAAATACTTTATATTATGGTAACATTTTTTAGCTTTGACAATCCTATGATTAGGAATTTTTAAACCATAAGTAAATTTAAATTTTAAATGAATTTTTTTTTAAAACTAACAAAAACGATTTATGTTTTTTTTAGGTTACAAATATTTATTAGAGGTATTACTCTATACATATATTATAGAGTATTTTAAAAAACCGAAGCATTGCTCTCGGGAATTAATCTAGTAGTATACTAAGCAATCCCTACCTTCGTATTTTCCCTCCCAAATTTCTCTGCCCATTTCCCCTTATTTAATGATTAAAATAAAAAAAATATTAATAATGAATGTATAAGTTTTAATAAATATGCTTTGGAAAATATAAGTTTAACTCTAATTTTGAATACTTTATTTTTTAGCATTATGTTTTAATTCGGTGTAATCAAAATTTATTTTTTAAATCGAGCATTTGATCTGAAATTATTAATTAGGTTGAATTCGGGTATTCGATGGGATATTGAAGTTATTCATTTGCTACGATTTGATTATTGTTTAACATCAAATCAGTCTTGTGTGGACCCAGTTCACGAATAACTTTATTGTGGACCCAAACAACTCACGTGACTTTTATGTTTGGAATATTTATCCTGAAATATTTCTCGTAATTTGAGACTCTTCGTACAGCCCATCCATTAGTTATCACAGCTTCGTCGGCGGCAACAATTCGACTGGAGCTCCTGCCCCAAAGTTTTTGAGGCGTTACACAAAGATGAATAGGACCTTATCATCTTTCTCTATTGTTTTACCTTTACGGAGTACTTTTTCTTTTTTCGGGCTAAATTTAGATTAATCTTTACTTGGTAAAAAAAAAATAAAAAATAAAACATATTTGATTATGGAAATTATGAAAGTTGTATCTATTTGAAAACAATTTTTTATGTACAAATAAATTATATCTTATATTAGTGTGTGAATTACGTACTTCTAAATTATATTGATATACATAAACGAATATGATGTACCGTTTGTATCATATACTTATGTTTTGTACGCGTGTGGTTTTATACGAGTATACTTTTGAAATTTGAATGATAATGTGTACTTTAATACAATAATGTACATTTGTATTCCAAATCCTACTATATTTTATACTTGTGTGTGATATTATGTAATTTTGAATTGATTATTGTGTATTTTAAGACGAATATTAATGTGACTTCTGTATCGTATAACATATATCTTATACATGTGGTCTGATATTCTGTACTCCTGAATGATATTTTGTACTTTAATATGATAGATGTACTTATATATTGTATACTTAAATCGTAACTTATGAAAAAATATTGAATGTACTTTAATACGATATAATATTACTTTCTTATCATATACTTATATATTATTAAGTATGTGTGATATTATATTAAACTGTCGGAACTTATATTAGGTATTTTTGTACCAGGCCATAAATATATTTTACTTATATTTATAATGTGTTTTTGTGATTTATGTTACTTGTGAATATATTTGTATACTCTAATAACGATATTATGTACTTCTGTATTATAATACTTATAACTTTATACAGAAACTTGTGTTTGATATTATATACTTCTGAATATATTGTATACTTTAATACGATATTATGTACTTCTGTATCATTGTAATTATTTGTTATACTTGTGTTTGATATTATGATTTTCTAAACGATCTTAGTGTACTTTAATACATATAATGTAATTTTGTATCATTATTAATTTGATACTTGTGTGGGATATTATGTACTTCTTAAATTATATTGTACTGTATAATTAATACGATATTAATTGTATTCTTACATCATTATACTTATATCTTATAAGTGTATGTGATATTATATACTTCTGAATAAATTTGGACTTATATACGAATATAAATGTATTTCGTATCAAATATTACTAGACACCTTTGCTTATGTGCTATATTAGTGTGGTTGTTATGTTGTACTTGAATTAATATTGTGTATTGTTTACAATTAATGTCATTTTGTATCATATAATATATTATACTTCGCATTTAATCTTATAAATTTGTTAGATATAATAAACTTTTTAAAATCATATACAAGTATATAATATTTTTATTTAGATAAAACAAAAACAAAAACATTTTTTTTTTACTCAAGCAATTCAAGTTGCTGTTATTACCATTGTTTGGCTATGCCGCATTTAAGAATCCCTTTACCAAGGCTTCATTTGCAGAATTCCTCTGACTTTGTTAAGGCTTCACAGCAATTCAGTGCTGTTAAATAGATCCACAGGCTTTCATTTGCAGAATTCCTCTGACTTTTTTAACAGAAAATTGAGAAAATTAGCTTTTTTACGAGATGTTGATTTAGGTAGAAGTCATTAAATAATGGGAGAAATTGAGGAGAGAGAAAGTTAGAATTTAGGGATTCATTCCAAAAAGTGATTTATTGTTTGATGGTGTTGAGGAATTATAAGGAAGGAAAAAGGATTTTTAATTTAGGTAATTCAATCAATACAGTGTTATTGTTAAAAGGAAAAAAACTCACGTGACTTCGTATTAGGTTACAGTAAATTAATGTGGACCCGGTCATTAAAGTCTTTGTAGTTAAACATCAAGCGGTAATAAGTTGTAAATAAAAAAAACACCTTATTAACGGTTTTATTTTGAAATTTGAATTTGGTGTAGGAACTTACGGAGTACGTTATTTGGTTGTAAATTGTTAATATTTCCTTTAATTTTTCTTTTTGATAAACAACTATATAAATCGTGCAACGCACGGGGCTAAATCTAGTTTTATACAAGAAAATACCCTGTATGTGATTATTTTGATTTGCTGTAACTTTTAAACATTTGCTTAAATAGAGTAACAATTGAAGCTATTGCCTTGAATTCGTGTATCCAAACCTGCTTTTTCAAGAGATGGTGTGCTCTGTTACATTTATACTCCGTAAACCCATTTTTGTACTACTTTGTCGAGGGATGTTTTATGCAGCCTAGTGCTGCATCCACAATGCAGCTACGCGGTGCCCCCACGAACTTTTTTGTAGATTTTTTTTTTTTATTTGGCAAAATCAAAGTTTGTAAAAATATGGACAATATCACACTTATGATAGGATTGATGAAATGAATCAAGGATTGACAACATTACATAAGATTGGTTATTTGAACCCAGGATATGATAAAAAAATCAAGATATGACAAAAACATTGAATTAATGATTAGGATATGATTAAATGAATGTGAGGGATATGAAAATTGAAGTAAGGATATTGACAAAACTCATACTAAGATTCGTGAAATGAACCTAGATATAGTATAAAATGAATCGGGATATGACAAAATCACACTATTGATTTGTAAAAAAAAAAAAATTAAAAAAATAAAAAAATTACGAAAAGTCAAATGGGACCCACCGTGAAATGATCAAAATACCCTGGCGCAGCAGGTGTTTAGAATGCTGCACTGATGGCAGCGTGTATCGTTGCTCCTACTTTGTCTATGTGTGTACTTATAAACCATTTTGTTTACATTATTAACCCATATGCGCATAACCAAATTTCTAAATATAAAGAAAGCAAACTTGTATACTTTATTACCCATTGTGTACTATTTAATATGTGTGTAAAATATGACACATTTTTGTATTCATTTGAATAGTCCATTGGTCTTGCATGCATGCACACATGGATCAAATGGGAGAGCGTTTCCTACTGATACCCAACTTTAGAACCATTTATACACGTTTTTCTACACTACAAATACAAATACCCCAAATGCAAATCCCTAAATCACTAAACACCAACCCTAAACCCTAACTCGAAAACCGCCAAACACCAACCCTAACTCGAACGGGGTTCTTCTTCCTATGACGCAATTTGGTTGTCAGATTTCGTGGTCCCTGGTTTGGCGACACAACACAACAGCAAGGCCGGGAAAAGTATATGGGCGGATGTAGGGCTATTGACTACGGTTTCCTTGGGGTATTGGATAGGGGTGGTTAGCATTCTGAAGCGGATCAAGTCATTCTCCAGGCTCAAGACATCGGGGCACGTGCAACTTCTCACATCTTCATGGATTAGGATTCTCTATAGCTTAGAGGAGGTTGGGGGCCAGATTGTATCTCGGCTCCCCTTCAATTCTTTGTCGAATCACTTTATCTTGTATGTGTTTATAATAATAATAATAATAATAATAATAATAATAATAATAATAATTAATAATAATACTAATAATAATAATAATAATGTACGGAATAATAATAACATTAATAATAATATAATAATAATTAATAAATTAATAATAATAATCAATAATAATAAGAATATAATAATATAATAATAATAATAATAATAAGAATAGTTAGCCCTTGTTCTGATCGTTGCCCTCACACTCATGACGACAGATTGGCAAAACATATATTTCACGAAGGTTATTCTTAATGCGAATTGACTTCTCCAATATCATCACGTCATAGGTGCCCCCAGAGATATCACAGATAGGGATCACCCGTCTCAGATTGGTTGGGTGCGGGGTTCCGAAATTTTTTAAAAAAATTAAGGGATTTACCTAAGGGTATCTCGATAAAATGATGGCTCAACTCGACCAAAATCGCATACATATGCCTCAACTCGACTAAATTAGGCTCAATACGAGCACAAACTCACATCAATAGGCTCACTCGACTACATACGACTCAACTCGACTAAATAATGCTCAAATAACAGCACATTTGGCCAATACGACTCATTCAACTAATTAGGATCAACTTACACTCAATACCACTCAATATGACTTAATAGACTCCATTACGCCTAAACTTTAACGTAAATAATTGTTCAATACGCCCAAATCGATTCAATACCCGCACAACTCGGCCCAATACAGCTCAACTCGACTAAATGGCTCAACTTGACTCAATACCGCTCAATGTGGCTCAACTTGACTCAATTTAGGCTTAACTCGAGTTAAAATAATGCTCAATACGCCTAACTCGAAACTCCAATACGACAAAACTCGCATAATTACGACTCAAAACTCAACTAAATTAGGAATCAACTCGATTAATACCATCAATACTGCTCAACTAGATCCAATTAGGGCTCAACTCGAGTAATAGATGCTCAATACAGCCCCAACTCGACTCATTAATGCACAACACGGACACAATAGGCTCAACTTCGAGTCAATACTACTCAATTTGCGTCAAATTAGGCGCAACTCGGAGTTAAATAAATGCTCAATACGGCCAACTCGATCAATACGATACAACTCGACACAATACGAACTCAACTCGACTAAACTTAGGAAATCAACTCGACTAATACCGCTCCAATACGACTAACTAGACTCATCAGGCTCAAACTCGGCTCAACTTGAGTAATAAAGGCTTCAATACGGCCCAAACTCGACTCGATACTGCACAACTCGGAACAATATGGCTCTCAACTCGATTAAATTAGGATTCAACCGACTCAATGACCGCCTCAACTAGACTCAATAACGCCTCACTTAGTAAATAATGCTCAATACGGACCGAAACGCGACTAAATACCGCACAACCGGCACAATACGGGCTCAACGGGGACTAAATTTAGGCTCAACTCGACTCAGTTACTGCTCAAAGCGGCTCAACTC
>SNQN01007036.1:4911-35320 GCA_008642245.1 Bassia scoparia
CGAAACCCCAAGACCTCGACCCCAAAGCCTCATGGTCGAAAGTCCCGGCTCCGAGAACCCCAACCTCGGAAACCCCAAGAACCTCAACCCCAAAAAGAAACAACTACTAGCTCCAAGGGAAAGACCAAGAAGGACGCACAAACAAGGACGCAAACCACTAAGAGGATAGCACCACCGAGCAACACCAGGAAGAAAAAAATAACCACCCCAACAAGCAAACAACAACCACCACCTTTGGAACCGGAGAGAAAAACTAACCAAGTAAACTACTAACAAAAGGAGGGATAGGTAGAATGACTCATAGACGGTCGGAAACTCACCGCCTTGAGTAAATCGGAGGCTCGCTGGTAGGTTGACGTGGGTGATGAACCACACGCGCCTCCGACTAGTTTCACCCGCGAGCCTACTGTGTTTGGGCGTTAGAGAGGAAAAGAATTTTAGAGAGAGAAAGAGTTGAATGGTCGCTAGAAATGCTACTTTATTGCTTGTTTAAGGTTAGTTTTATAGAAGGCACTTTGATGGTACAAGATTATTTTATTTTATTTTATTTAATAAATTTTGACACAATGTGAAATTTATATTAACCGTTAAAAATGTATATGCTAAAGAGCCAAGGTTATTACTTAATAGTATTCCTTTATTCGTTTTTCAGAAGGTATGTATAAGATGTTTTGCATAAAAACTCAAATATATTTWTTTTCCAAAATATTTCCTAATGTCAAATTAGTGGATCCAATGGTGATGTCCCGTATGAAAATCTTGGGTTTACCACTGATCGATAGAACACCGAATTCATGCTSTAATTGTACGATAGATCATCTAAAATTTGCACAATAAGACATAATCATCAAATTAGATGAAAAATCAATCTATGGTAGATTCACTACTATTATTGAAGGCTCAGGATTCAAATTAAAGAAAACCTAAGCAATTACACATGTTATATACTTCATACTTGTATATAATATGATGATTATACAACTCAACTTGCTTGTATGTATCACATGATAGAATGGGCTACTAAAACCTTCCCACCTTCATTCACTCAACAAATTATACTACACAAGGTCGATCAAAGATGATAGATTTGGCGGGCTGCTTCAAGCTTGGAGATTAAAAAAGCAATGACAATGCCTCTGCCTACTCAAGAGTTTCGCGGCCGAAACCCACATACATAATTAACTGTACGTGCGTGCTGCCGGTGAGTCCTGTTWATATGGTGTTACTTGAATTGAAGAGGGCTCGAGTATGTTTGACCRAATCGCCAATTAGATGGGATAACGTTGTTGAATGTTTGGGTCTGGCCATCMGTGGTGGTGACTCGGAACGAAAGAGCTTGTCCGTTGAGGTATGCCAGTGATTGCCAGTTAGCACCCCAGTTCCTAGACATCGCCATCCAGTTGGTCTTCGTTCCCTTAATCGAAACAGATTGGATCGATCCTGCTCCTCCTACGTTGCTGATCAATACTAGCTCGAAGTAGTCCCTTCCATTGATCGTGAATCGCACTCCTCCACGCTTTTGGCAGGGCACCCTGTTTCAAATGTATATATGTATAAGTGGGGTCGATTACATGAATAAAAAAATATACTGTATGGATTTAAGAAAATAAAATTAAACTGATAACGAATCCCTACCTTTGATAAATGACAGGAATGATTCCGCCTCTGTAGACACCGATTCTCTCCCAGGCAGGCTGAGCCATGTCGAAGTGCTGACGAGGTGGGTTGCACCATCCTCCGGCATTGCTTGGCAAGTTATAGTTTGGTGGGCAGAAGTTAGTCGCGGTAATGGTCACTGAAGCTCCCTTCTTGCACCATGTGGGATCGGTGTTATAGTCACACATGATCTTGTAGCATTGCCCACATGCCGGCTCCGTTGTTGAACAATGAGGTGCTCAAAGCGGCAGTCTTCAGTTCCATACTGAGTGGAGTATAGGTTACCGTAAACCACAAGCTCCTCCTGCATATATTAAATTAAACAGTAAAGATTCAGTCATATGTCTCTTCGATTCGTTTAGATATAACCACAAGCAATAAGATAGACTTACCCATTAGTTCCAGAACACATCGCTACCACCATAGAAGGTAGCATGAGCTTTTTGCCAACCAGAAGCCACAAAGGCATTGACATTGATGGTAAGGAAATATAATCCCAAGAGAGTAGTAGCCAAAGCCAAGGCTGCTTTGTTCATTTTGATTTTCACTTAGAAAAAACAGTTAATAAGAGAATGAAGAGGATGTTATTATTGAAGGAAGTTGTTAGTTTGAATGTTTGATGATATAAATGTTGAAGTAACGCACCCTTTTTATAAGTGTGAGGGTTGCCACTCTAGTTGTTGCCTTAGCAACAAGTCAACCACTCAACCACCTCACATGGACCAAAAAAAAAAGTTTATTAAAAAGAGAAGCATTAAAAAATAAAACAAGCTATACATATACACTTTCTATATAATATTGCTCATTGGTTATGTTGCATATGGTTGACATGAACAATTAACTTTGCCAATTGATCTTGCATTATTGATGGATTAGTGAGTATGATAACGTTGGATATATTTTAATAATGCATTGAGAGAAAGTTTTTTTTTTAATCAGAGTGAGGGTTTCGATCCGCCGAAGGTTGTGAAGTGGAAAGGATACGGATATCATGTCTTAGATACAATTCTTTTAGATTTTAACCAACCAAACTTTGTAAATATTCATGTATCATAGGATTATATTGTATTAATTTGAACATATTTAAGAAAAAAAGGCATTCAATGTATGATAATTACGACGAAGAATGAGAGGATATGAGCGTAAATGCTTTCCAACAAAAATTGTTTTCTAATTTCACGCTTTGTATGTTTTGTAAAAGTGTGTGAAATTATTTTCTCTGAAGTAAAATATTTCCATTAATATAGAAAAACCATTTTTTTTTGCATAATGAAGAAGAAAATTCAAAATTTTCCCATTTTCTTATTACCTCTTCTCGTATATTACTCTTTCTTTCCCTTTCAATTTTATTTTTTCCATAATCTACCTTCATCAAATAAACTAATAAATAAATAAAATTGAGGAATGAGAGATAGCTCAGGTGTCAGAGCTTCTCTTTCAATTGTCAGGAAATCCTAAGATCGATTTCTCATATCTGCCCTTTTATGGCCTTCTAAACACTAAAAACAATGGCTCCCCTCCAACTTTTTGTAAGTCGCTTGATCTTTGTAACTTGTTCGGTTTGTAACGTTTTGATGTTTTTATACTAATAATTATAATAATAATTAAAATTATTTAATAATAATAAAATAAATAATAATAACTAATTTAACAATTTGATTTTTTATCATTAAATTATAAAATAATATATCCAAAAATCGGCCAAACTCCAAAGATATGCACTCATATTTGGCAATATGGCAGACGTCATAGAATGCTCTTGAGTGATGAAGGCCGCATTTTTGACTTTTGCATTCATCACTCACAATTTCACATGCCATGCTCTTAAAATTCCGGTATCAAACTTTATCAAAAGAAAAAAAAAATGTTGTACGTAATATTGTCCTATTTTTAATAATGTCAAAATTAGTTACAACTTGCCCTACCAATTTACGTCTTAGCTTTACAAATGACTATACTAGGTTTTATATGTTTAGCGTGTCTTTGTAAGTTATCACATATTGTTAAGATTTCAACTAAGGAAAAACAAATAGATTGAAACGGAGTGAGTATGATACAATATGATGAAAGAAGTCGCCATTGACATATTTATCAATTCAACATGCGTACATTATGGCACGAGCATATTAAGGATTGTTGATGATTTAATAAATAATAAATGGATGAATGTTTAGGCATAAACGACGATTAAGAGGTAAAAATTAAAATATTTTACAATACATGTGGTTGGTCGTTAGCAAGTTGCCAAGTGCAACTATGTTTCTTCAATTGCAAGTAAGAATGAACTACGGAAAGGTACTATCATAGGCCACGTACTTTGCATGATATTATTAGAGTACGTAAAACGTAATTAATTAATTACTAGAGTATCATTTATGAATATCATGTTCCAAATTAATAGAGTAACCCATTGTTTTAAAGTGTTGTACGGCATCATGTATGATATGAGTGTATACTAATCAACCGATATCTTAACGATTATAAATTATGAWTATTAATTCGAATGAAATTTTTATCTATATTTCTAAACATTGAAGATTAAATAATGTACATATACTCTTAATTAGCATGTTGTCATAATTAAGCTTATATCAACTACTAATACCCCAATAACAAATAATTATCGCTAATACATTATTATTGAGTTGAGATTAGACTAAAATCAAAAGGCATGTCTAATTAAATACATTTCTCTCTTGAGGTTGCTTTCTTTGCTATTACCTACTCTAAACTACACTTGACAAATTAAACATCAAGTACAAATATTTTTTAAAAAATGTTATTTATACAATACGAATACCAACTTCTAATCTAATCTAATTAATTATTTTATCATTGGCCAGTCAAGTATAAACAAGTATGAATAGAACACAAGAAAAATGTAACAAAAGAACATGCATAATTAGCTTGATTGGAAGCATTATTGATAGCTTATCTACTTAATCATTATGTACTTGTAAGAAAAATCATTATGTACTTATTTGAAGACTTGCATTTAATAACACAATTAGTGGTACTAGTGGATATACTTATTGTATTACTAACATGAATATCATCCCTCATTTAAGTTAGTTGTTTAATTCAATGTCAAAATAATTGAAATTTTCTTCAACAAATTATGCCTACCCCATTCACCGAAACTTAGCGAATTCTGACTACATCCAGATTCAATTTGAGTTGTATACCTAGCTTATGATAAATAAATCTTTCCGCATACGATGAAATTCAAACTCGTGAGTTGTCCCTTAAACAACATCAAGCTGCTACATGAGCCAACTTTCATTGGTAATTTGGTCGTACCGTTAAATTAATGATTGATTGTATGTATGATTAAACTAATTAAGTTAATTCTCTCACCTCTACTCCCTCATTATACGCATGGTTTGGCGCTAAAATTCAACTTTTGTAGCACTTGTTTAGTCAAAGAAAAACCATGTACTTGTATATTATACCGTACAAAACTACAAGTTGGTGGTACAAAACAACATTTGTTTTTAACTAACAAACCTAATTAGTAAGTAACAACCAAAATTGTGAGGTCAAACTTATTTATTGCAACGAACTTGAACACCACTAAATCAGTA
Source organism: Bassia scoparia (assembly GCA_008642245.1). Classification (NCBI taxonomy): domain Eukaryota; kingdom Viridiplantae; phylum Streptophyta; class Magnoliopsida; order Caryophyllales; family Amaranthaceae; genus Bassia; species Bassia scoparia. The sequence continues at coordinate 10,152 of SNQN01007036.1, forward strand.
ATGCATGTTGATCATTGATGAATGATTGAGTGAGTGATTATTGTTATTCGAATCTAATCTCTTGCCTTTGACTTTGACTTTTTGGTWATTAATTAGTACGGACTAGTATATTATCCAACTTGTACACGACAAATAATTAAAATGTAGCTTTTCGATCATGAATAATCAAGCTAAATCGCCCACCTTTTTTTTTTTCCTCTGATTCAAAGTTTTATGATCAGGCATGTTCTAAGTTAATAAATGACTAGTTGCTTAGAAGTAAATAAAGTTGATATTCAATGACAATATTATACTCCTTCCGTTTTTTATTAGATGTTTCATACCAATTTGGCACGGTGTTTAAGAGTGCATTGTGTGAGTAAAAATAGATAGTGAGAAGTTAGGTAAAAGAGTAAACGTGTGAATGAAAATTTTTAGGAAAAATTAATTTTGGGTGAATAGATTGGGTAACAGTAATGAAAGTGACATAAGAAAAGAGGTAATTCATTATATTTAGAGTAAATAAAGTAGTAAAATTAAAAAAGTTATTTTTATATTGGTTTGGAACAACTAATTGATCGAAAACATCCGATTCCAAAATGAAAAGTGGACAAACTAAAAGAACGGAGGGTAATTAGTTATGTTGCTTGGAATGTGTTGGTAGAATGGAGGTGCCCTTTTGTTTTTGAACCATATTGAGGATGACGCTATATATAGTAACCATGTTTACTCATGCATCACCATTGCCCCAATACTATGTCAAAGAACACGAGCTCTTTATCCAACACACATGCTTGGTAACTGCTTCGAGTAAAATACTTACTGTTTCGGGTTTAGAGAGTCACAAAGCAGGTCACATGAGATCAATTGATTGCATGATATCCTAGATCCAGATTGGAAAATATTAACAAATTGAGCTATCTCTTATTATCAAATACATACTTTTATGGAGTGTAAAATACTTGTAAATAATGTTAAAAGTTTCTAACATCTATCAATCAAAACTCCTTTGAAAGTTATGCTTTTGCATTCATAAAACTTCATATGTCTAAAGTAATTTTAAGGAAAAAATACAACCACTTGAAAATTATTTGCAAAACTTTATTTAGTTATCAATGAAAGATTATTTGCGGTGATTTCTTATTGATAGAAAACACAATATATTATATATTATATATAATATATAATATTATATATTATAATATATATATATATATAGTATAATATATATATCCTTACAATAGTAAAAGGAGAATGGGTATTACTGTTCATTTGAACAGTGCGCTACCATTTTGCCCCTGCCATTCCATCAAATCACACCCCATGCCATGCCACCTAACTATACACGTGCTACACCTCTCCCCATTTGCTTTCGATCAATTTCACCCTCATTTGTTTTGGATCCCCTTTCCCCTGCTTCCTCCATGCTTTCCCTTTGCACTTCCCACCATTTCGCCCCTGTTTGGTCGCCATTTTTGCCGCCGCGTTTTGGTCCCATTTCATGGAAATAACGCATGCGACCAATGGGACGTCAAAAGGTCTCAAGAGGTAGGTTTTCGCCATCTTTGGATGGTGAGGTGGTTCGAGGATGGCATCGGAATCACGGTGGCCGCATGCGACATATGGGACGTGAAAAGGGTCTCAAGAGATGGTTCTGCTAGCGGTAACGGTTTGTTTGATTTGATGTTGAGATTCTGAATTTTAGGGTTTCAAATTCGAGGGTTTGTTGAATTTGGGGTTGGATTTAGGGTTCTTTGTTGTTTTTCGAATTGTGGTTCGCAACCAGCAGCAACAACCCACCATCAGTATCACCACTGAACAAATTCAAAAGGTTCTTCCTGTTTTTTTTCGTTTTTAATTTCGAAATCTGATTCTGTATTTGTTTTTTCTGGCTTTAAAGATGTTTTCAGTGGGGTGTTTTGTTTGTTGGGCAAATGGGCATTTGTATATTCTCTTTAATTGTATAAGTTGCTTCTTGCAGTTAAACAATTTCACCTCGTACAGTCGCACTTACTCTTAACATAGTTCAACAATGAGGAAGCAACAACTCACATCGATTTCTCACCTCTCACAACCGCACTCTCATCCAAATCGTACGACAACATTTGCTGAAATCTGCGACAATTTGATGCTCCAACTTCTGCTGAGGGACTCGCATTCCAGAACAATTGGCCTTACGCATTCATTTATTAGGGCACTTATATTCCGGTGATAAGTGAGTATTTTCTTCATTTTTTTAGGGTTCATCTTTCAACTTTTTTATTTCACAAAATCCCTTTTTTCAGTTTTTTTTTTTTTTTTTTAATAATCGTTGATTTTACCTGTTTTCTTGTGCCAGAATTCGCCCAACATTATCACCACCCCTCGATTTTCTTCACTCAATTTCCAGAAAAATCTAAACACCCTCAAACAGCAATTCTAACACCCCTTTGCAACCCAACCAAACGCCTTCAGCTTGATTGTGTTGCTGCTGGTGGGTCCTGTTTTGCTGAGTTCTCATTTGCTGACTTGAATCAGCAACTATAATTTTAGCTCAGAATTTATAGTGTCAGAAAGGGGTGAAAAAGCACCTAATCTTTGTATATAAAGAAGACTCAAGAATCAGCAGTGGATTGCTGTTAAGAAGTTTACCAAATTAGCTTGGCCTGATCCTGAGCAATTTGCGGTTTTTCTCTCGTTTTTACTCTCTTTTGTCCTTGTTATTATATGGTTTTGCTAAAAGTAGACATCTTTTAGGCTATTAGGTTGCTACTGTTTCTTTTCAGGTTAATTTAGGGAAATTTGACTTGGGTTATTGGTGATTTCGTTTGTTTTAATTGTTGAGCATTTGTTCTTTTGGGTTTCCTGCTTTTGTTTTCTTGAAACCTGAATCTCAAGCTATTATGTAAGTTTCTTTTTGTTTCATAATTTTTTGGTTTAATTAATGTGTTTAGGATATTAGTTGATGTGTTTTTTGTGAATTTTGTTGTAGATATTTGTGCACTGAGCCATACCAGAAGAGCATTTGAAGTTCTTGAATCGCATAATATTCGATTTTATATCAATTTGGAATTGAGGCACTAAGGCTATAATTTTTTTTCCCCCTTTTTCAATTTTCTGAATTGGAATTAATCAAGTATGTTCAATTAATTCGTGATTTTTCATTATTTTATTGTTGAATATCTTCTCTATTTGTTCTGGCATGCTTGTTTTTTAACGAGTTTTTATGTTTTGATGCTGATCAATATGAAATATGAAAATTAAAGCTAAAGAAACAAGCTTTTGATTAATTCATAATAGGCAGGCAATTTTTTAAACCCCTTTTCCTTTTTAGGATTAATGAAAATGAAAAAGTGAAATCGAGTATTCGATTGAATTTCACAGAACAAAGATTGTGCCTCAGACAGTTCTGAACTCTGAAGCAATATTAGCATATACAGCATTAAATTGATTTTTTTTTTGGGAAATTGAGGTCGTTACAGGTCAGAAACTATTAGGATTTTGCAATTTGATATATATGTTGTGTGATAGAATTTCAAGTTTGATTTGTGTTTTATTCGTCTTAGACTTCAAAGATTCTTAATCTCTTAGTTGCTGGACTTTCTTTAAGATTGCCTTACCGGTTGCGAAAAGCTAATATAGCGGGAAAACAGATTTAAAAGAATGGTGATTGATTGGAGTTTGTACCTTTAGAGTTGGTGCGGATTAATTATGTCTGAATGGTCTTTAATAAAATTCTAAACAGATAAAATGCTAAACCCAAAGTGGCAGGATTGTTTATACATATGATTGGTTGCAAATTCCCCAGAATTTTTCCATATGGTTGCTTTGGCTTACAGTGTTGTCAAGAACTTCCCTGAAAGTAGGGGTATGCTGGGTTTGTTGAAGGGTTTGTTGGATTGAGTGGGGCGTAATGACTCAGGATATACTTGGCACATTATGGGTGATGATTCAAGGCATGATCTCGTTTAATGTGGTTGTGTTACCTGCTGCAATCTCAGTTGTTTTTTTGGGATACACTATTAGAACCTTAAAAGTGAGTGACAAACTAATGAAGTAAATGTGTTTATCATTCTTGTATGTCTCAATTGGGTTGGGCTCTGTTTTAAATGGCTTACTGACAATTTTGGAGAAAACAATCAGTTTTACTAGAGCTGCTTGGCCATATGTCTGGACAGTGTTACTGTTGTCTGTGCTATGCTGTTCTGCCTTTTGGTTGCTGTAGGGAGGAGTATTTGCTTAATACTCGAGTCAATAACATCCCCTTCTACTCACTTTCTAATTTTTCTTTTTATTTTTTTTTAATTTTTCATGCATGATCTTGATGTATCTTATTGGGTAGGCTTAAAAATCACGCCTTTGTTTTTGGGTTGTCTATGTTTTTGATTTGCTGTGATGCGGTATGTGACTGATATATTTGAGTATCCGAATTCTTTTGTTCTAGAATTGGATAATTAAAATTAAAATTAAAATAAATATAAATTTGGGGAAACTAACTATTCTCAAGTTGAAGATCTTTTCAATTGTAATCTCAAATATTATTCTTCTTTCTGAGTTATTATTGTAATAAGTTCACACTCAACCTCTTTCTTCTTCTCTGATCATTTTTTTGCTGTTGATAATAAATAATGATCAAATATTTGTCATTGCATTAAAACCCAAACTTTTTTTTTTTCCTTCTTTCTCATCATTTGATTTTCCTTTGTCTTGCCCTTTTTCTCCCTCATTTTCCTGCAAAAAAAAATAAACCCAGGAATCCGAAACTTCAACTACAACTGTCACATCCACATCATAATAACCCCAGAAAAAAAAGTAGTTTTTTTTTGGACAAAATATCTGATTTTGTCTGTGTTATTCAATGCTTGTTCTTGTGTCCTCTATTTTGTGGGTCCTCCCCATGACATATTACAAGTAACATTTAAGCTAGTTCGCTGCTTGCCCCAACTTCACATTTTTCATTCTGGTTTCTTCCGCCTTCTGTGCTGTAAGTTTTCGTATAAAGTCTGTTGATTTTATAATTTTATGGGTGTTGTATGAGTTTGGCGTTGTTTTTGTTATAAGCTTTGATTAGTGTATTAAAGTTTTATTTTTTTTAAGTTGATTGTTTCTTATTTAACTTTTATTGGTTATTTTCTGAGTGGTTGATTTTTGCTCTCGTTGTAAAATTTTTCTGTTTAATTCATGTGCATTTTGGACATCTAAGATCCACTTTATGCCTGGATTACTGAGCCCTTTTTCCCACTTTCCAGACTATAGTGAATCTATTGTCCATTGTGTAATGTAATTCATGTCCTGTCTTAATTGTCAGAGACTAATTTCTGACAGTTTGAATTGTATTCAGTCTTCAAACCCAATCCATTCATGTGTTTTATGGGAATTCTTTGGAATTTGTTGGAATTAGAAAATTGAATGAAATATTAGGGAAGATATAATTCATTCTTTGACTGTTTAATGCCCATTGGGAAATAGTATTAATGTTATGTTTCCCCCTTTTATCCTGTTTAGTTTTTTAAATGTTTCGTGAAGTTGTATCTTGAATCTGAGTGGTGTCAATTGTATTATTTTTTTTTTTAGGTTTGGTACATGATATAAAAGTTGTGAACTTTAGATTAATTTGGTGGGTTTGTTGAAGTGATGCACATTTGAAGGTCTTAACAATGGCTACTTTAGTACCCTGGGATTCTGTTAAAGCTTCTTACAGCAACATGAATACAGATGTTAAGTTGCTGCTGTGAACACAGGTCATCTCTATTGCAAGATTGATGAAGCATTGTTCCTGCATTAGCAGTGGTGATCTTGTCTTCAAAATCAAGGTTTTATTTGAAGGTTTTCTGATTCTTCTCATGCTAATATGTTGCTCTTCCTGAATGAACATGATGATCTAATCGTAGTGAAAGATTCAAATTGGTCCACATACGTTTCATGTTGACAAGTTTGAAGCTGCTGATCCCCCGTTCCGTCTGCGAGTGTGAAGGCTGATTCCTGGGAGCTTTAAAACATGTATTATTGATACATCAATCCAAGTCTAATTAATTAAGCGACACTAGTGTTACTCATCTATCTCTGAAAAAAAACTTCGTCCTGCAGCAGGAAGGCATTGAATTTTAAATTCTAAACAGATGAATCAGCGAAAGAGCTACAACTTGCCGAACCAGAGTTTCACTGTGGAAGAAATGAATGAAGGCTCGGAAGAAGAAAGATTATAAGTAAGCTCACGTGAGTTTAGATAGTACCAATTAGTAATAATCCACTCTACACATTAGTTCATAAAAACAGACCCAACTTCCCTTAAAACCAATTTCAGGAATTTTGGTTAAGTAGGTTATAACTGTGAATTGATAGCTGTATTATATCTGTGGAAAGATAACAGCTAATACTGTAGGAGAAGTCTCAAATGTTGTCACCATACAAAGCTGTAGTTCCAGTTTTTGCCTCGAGAGGGGACTCTATATGCTAATAAATTTACTTTATGTTTTGCATTATGTAATGTTTTCTTGCATGTTAAAATTAATGTTTTGGAGTTTGTTGCAGCAACAAGTTACCAAACAACCCAACCTCACCACAAAATTCTCACAAAATCACCTTCCAGTCATCACCTCAGGATTCCTCACGCCTCAATACTCAATTATGAAACTTCCAAACATTTAATTTAAGTTTTTCTTATCTCACTCATATTAATTTCGATATGTTATCTTAGTGAATTTTGCATTTTAATTTTGTTTGAAATTCATGTTTTTGTTTACTTAATTGCTTTAGGTTTGGAACCTGACCTGTTAGTCATAATAAATCTGGTGAACATTGTTTATACTAGACGCAATGCATTGGTTTAGCATTTTTCGAACTATAACTATATTAGATTGGCGAAATTTAGACTGAAATGAATTTTATCTGATTTATATCAAAAAATTTGGATTATCAGTATTCAACCTTCGAGATGATTCAGTTAGACGTTGCTTCTAGCAGTGAATGCTGTTTACCACTTAACCATTACGAGTTTTTTGATTTCTTCGATTTATATCGTTGTTTCTCAGGAGGAACTGGCCGGCCAGGAGAACAGTTCAGGTGAAGATCTACATAAGCGCGTTGAGATCTGAGGACTATGTAAGAAGCCATATCAAGCCATTGAAAAGGGACCCCACAAATAAAGAATGCAAACGGCACTCTTAGTGATCCATTCTGTGCCGGAAAAGCAGAAGCACGAGTATGTTCCACGGACTTACACTACATGCCTCTGGTTTCGCCAAGGTGCTGCACACCGCAGTGTAAACAAAAGCTATCCATCTTGCATTAGCAAGATCAGTTGGAGTTGACTTGGGTTTTGATTCTCACTGCTCCCAAAGTGACTGAGCCAGAACCCCAAGCCACTGAGAAAAAAGGACGATGTCTATTGCTGGCCTTGGATTGCATTGTCGTCAATATTGTGATGATGAGCAGACAGTAAAGCAGTTGACTGAAAGTGGTTTGCAATGACCTTCTCCAAGTATAATCCTTTGGGATTGAATGAAGTGTTTCACGAAGGACGACAACAGACTCACAGCTGGGTTCACTTTGAGAAGAAGGCGAGTGCTTCAAGAAATGCAGTGGACTTGAGAAGTCGTTTGAAGCTGGTCATCACAGCAAAAAACAATGGATTGCTAACAAGGGAATCTTGTTCTGGTATATATGGGTGGTTTGCTCGCGCAGAGATATTATTAAGCTGATGACCAGATGGGAAAGTACCTTCGCGAAGAATCGAACGTAAGACACTTTCAGAAGTTATGCTTGAAGGAAAACAGGACAAAGAAACATTTTGTCAAATACTAATGAGATTGAATAAGAACGAGAACTTAATGAAATGCAATCCAAGTTTCAATGCAAAAAGCCTATGTCCTTGAGTCAATGCTGAAGAGAAAACAGACTACACAACATTATTACGAAAGTTGAAATTTGATTCTTTTCACCATATATGATGTTTCTTGTACTTATATTACCTGCGAAGCTGCAATTAGTGCTTTCTTTAAAGCATCTGCATAAGTTGTATACTTGTGGATTATTTACTTAGCTGGAATGTGTTTAGTCCACTTTCTTGATGTCTCTTTGTGAAGCTTTCCGTGGGAATTTGAAAAGCTTGATATCTAATTTCACTTACACCTGATAAACTTCTTTGTCTGATTGTAACAGAAGAACCCGGAGATTGCAGGCGCATTGCTCAGAGATAATATCAAAGAGTATTTAGAATCTGAACGAGAACAGATGAAACTAATTGATTTCAGAAACAAAAAAAAGAAGCGTGAACGGCGCACCAGGGAATTAAGCAAACGTGAGGTCTTAAACACGTTGTGAACGACAAAAGCTTGATTGGGAGAAGCAGCAGGAGTTTTTGCACTTCTTCTAATATTTTCCAACTTTCGAGTTCTATTCTTAAGATTTGCCTGGGATTAGCACTGATTAATTTATCAATGTCCTAAGTTGGCAAGTATGAAATGTGATTGTGAGGCTTTCTGTTCATCTATTGTAGTTTATTGCAAAGTTGCAATCTTTGATGCTTTGATTTTGATCGTCATTGCAAATTTTAGCTCATCCCCGTTTTGATTGGATGCTGCCTTTTGCTGTCTGATCAGATTTATAACTAACCTGAATTTCTTTCATATCATGTGTTAATGAGAATTGCGAATCATGTAGCTGATGTTGGTTGGGTTATCCCTTCATGATAGGAATTCATCGCAAGCTATGACTCTCCCTGTGTGGGGAAAATCATGGAATGATGGAAAGTTGCAACCCTGATCTGCTCATGCAGTACGAACTATTTCATTAGCAGGAGCTGCTTTGCAGCTAAAAACTGACTTCCTCCGCATAGTATGGCATTCAAAAATAGTTTAATTATTTGAGTATCACCATTTCATGATAACCTGATTACAGCAAGCTTAGAAAAGGATTGAACATGTTGAGAAGAAAGGAGAATCAGTTCATGCTCCTCTTCCTACAACCGGAACAGAGAAGGGTGGAGAGGGGTGGCAGCATAATGACCACACGAAGAAGGATATTACAAAATGGGAGCACTCTTTAATGAATAGAACAGAAAGCTCCCACTCTCTATTTTGACCATGGGAATGATATAGACTTTTCAACCGTGGGAGCTATTAGCGCTGGTTCAAACCCCGATCTGATTTGAGAAGGCAATGCTCCATTAGGATAACAATGAGTTTCAGAAGCTTACAGAAGTTCAGGTGCCAAATTCCTTGAGCTAACAAGTGAGAGCTAATTTGACATCAGTATTTCTCGTTTCCCTATAGATTATGCACTTCTTAAAAGAGGAAGATGTTGAATTTTAATATCATATTTTAATGACCGAATTAAAATAAGAAAAGTCACTGAAGTTAGCATTAGCTCTGTATTCATAGCATTCAACAGTTGTTCTTAACCAATGAAAATGACTCACTTTCAACACGAATAAACAAATCATCATTTGAAAGGGTCTGTGCTATATAATTTCCTTCCTATTGTTGTTTATATCTATACTGCAATATGTTTACATAGTACAATCTTAAAGTGACTGCATATGTTGCTATAGGTGACAAGTGTATTATTAAATTGTAAGATGCAATTGTTGCTGATTTCTGTTTTTAAGATAATTACTGCATTAACTAATCTAAATTAATGTGTGTTTTGTTAATTCCTAAACTTGCAAATTGAGTAGAGAGTAGTGCGATTATGGTTTGATTTGGCAATTGAAGCTCTTATTTTTGCAGCTGACGGGCAATTTGGCTATTTCAGCATTATTGGTTGATGCGTAGTACAACTGTTGCTGCATTCCCACCTATTTGATTCCTCAGATGGGGAGAAATGTAAATTAATAAATTAATTATGCTCATTCATGTTGGATTTGTAAGAAGAAAAAAGGATTAAATATTTAAGCTGAATTTTATGCGTGCTTTTTTGTTAGGAGAGAAAGCATAAAATGATACCAACATTGCTCTTTGTTGCTGGTTGTTGAACATTCCAATCAACGTTTTCCCGACTGCCGCTGTTATTGGAGGCCTCTCTATACCTATTTTCCGACCACACTTTCTATGTTTTGGCTGGTCGTTTACAGCGCATGCCGAACCTCAAGTAGTTGTGTCACTGGACTTGCATCTAGCTAAGTTCCCCTTCTGGGGCTTGATATGCCTCACTTAACTTATTGACTATTAAACTAGGTGTTGAATGATGTACAAAAATTTAATAGGACAATTCGAGGAATTCAAGGAATCTCTTATCGTTGCTCAGATCCTGCCAAATTGTTCTTGGATTTAGTGGTTTATGGCGTAATGTAGCAAGTAAACTTCAAAAAACTCTTTTGGGCCAGGAATTTCCTTTCAACATTCTACTACATAATATGGAATACAGTACTACATAGAGGTTAGACAAAACTGATCTTCTGAGTTGGGAAATCAAATATGCCACCTTACTCTTACCTGTCAGAATAAGCTCTTTATTCCAAATCTCTAACGCACAAGATATTTGAACTTCATGTTTTCTTTGTACATGTTGTTTAAGGTTCATAAGTCCACTGGCCTGCTTTCCATTATGTGCCTTACTTGGATTTGTCTGTACGAGTTTGGGTTTCCCTTCTTGTAAGTTAAATATCTGTAACATTGTTGTACACATTAATAGATCAGTTATAAGAACTTTTCATTGACTTTTCAAGAGATTTATATTACGTGTCCATCTTATGGCATGGTTTTGATTGGTTTGAATGGAGTGTTGGCTCTTTGATAGATATATATGTATACAAACTATTGTCTCGACATCTCGTATTGTTCTTACATATTGAAAACCTGTTGATTGCTAATTTAATTTAGTGCCATGGAATCACAGATACAGGAAAAGTGACAGGAACTCAGATAACTTGCCAAAATGCGCAGTCTTCTTTTCCGTCATGAATTGAGCTAAACACAATTAAAAAAATAAAGTCCAAAAGTTATCATCGTTTGAAGAAAAAGATAAATTGAAGGCAGCCTCTTCAGATGTACAAACTGACCCTGAGCTACTATAAAAGCTTGCTGAAAACAAGAAAGAAAACGAGCTGAGGTAACCCACCTGTGCTACTGTTGCATGCTATTTTGAAAAAAATTTAGCCAATTTCATTCATGAATTGTGTATTGCTTGTGTGACGCAGGCTCGCATGACATTAAGACACAAAAACCAGGCAAAAATGTGCGCTAAACTTCTTAGCTTGTTTAAGTAACAAGATGAAAGTACTCAAAGCTGTAAGCCTGAACAGTTGCACCTTCATAATCTTCTTACCAGAAAATGAATTTCCATGAGATAACACACAGTGATTGATCAGTAGCGATGAGATGATGAAGATTTCAATGTTTCAGACGCAGGAAGGTGCATCAAAGTTATTAGCTAAGGCAAAGGAAACACAATCAATAATGGAACAAGAGATGAAGTTCCCGATTCGGGGTTTCTTTCACTTGCCTTCATGTATATATAGGTTCACCATTTTGTTCCTTGTTTTATCAAATTTCACTGTTATATTAGCAGTATCTTCGCTCTGTTGCATTGGTTACTGTTGCTGTGAATGAAATTTAACAAGCCTAGGAAACGATCTCTAGAAAATGGATGGCATGGAAACAAAAGCAGGATGAACTGTTGATTTTACTTATTTATCTAGGCCCGCTACATTGATATAGCTTCGATGAATTGTTACTGTATGTGTTCCAAGTTTATTTTAGTTTGTATAACTATATTAATCTGAGACTGAGGACAATTTGATCTCTTACAGGTAAAAAGTAAAATTTATTTGATTAATGTATATTAAAATATTTTAAGTATAGATTTGTCTGTCCTATACATATTCTTTTGGGTCTTCCAAATATAAAATCTGTAGGTTGTTTGTATCTAATGTGAAACCGATTATATACTGAGTTTTTTCCACTTATGCTAACATTCGGTTAATTTTCATAAATATATCATTATATGCATAAAATTAATTTTCAGAAGGTAGCTCAGCTCTGTACTTCCCTATTTTCCTTTTGTAAATATACAATGGATCTTTTATTCTCCTTTAAAAAATGATTCATAATTAATTATGGGTTAATATAAACTCATAGATGTTTTCTTTGACATTAAGAAATTCATACGAGGATTTTTGTGATAAAACATCCACTTTCTAAAAGCAAATTGTTGATTGAACAGTATGCTTTTTTTTGGGAGTAATGTAGTTTATTTATTAGATTTAATTGAGATTTTTGAAAATGATCTTGTAAATTATATATATTATACCTCGTCAAAAAAAAATATATGGTGAATATAATTTTTTTTTTATTTTATATTGACGTAGGAAAGGAAAAGAGGAAAATTTTAGCTAGGAAGTACACATGTCCTTTCTGATTTTAGCATATTTTATATATCATATAATAATAATAATAATTAATAATAAAATAATAATAATAATAATAATAATAATAATTAATAAAATAATAATAATAATAATAATAATAATTAATAATAATATAATAAATAAATAATAATAATAATAATAATAATAATAATAATAAAAATAATAATAATAATAATAATAAAAATAATAATAATAATAAACATAATAATAAAATAATAATAATAATAATAATAATAATAATAATATAATAATAATAATATATAAATAATAATAATATAATAATAATATAATAATTAATAATAATAATAATAATAATAATAATAATAATAATAATAATAATTAATAATAATTAAATAATAATAATATAATATAATAAATAATAATTAAAATAATAATAATAATAATAATAATAATAATTAATATAAAAAAAATAATAATAATATTAATAATAATACTAATAATAATAATAATAATAAATAATAATAATATAATAATAATAATAATAATAATAATAATAATAATAATAATAATAAATATTATATTAATAAATAAATATAATCTATATATATTATTTATATAAATTAAATATAAAAAATATATAAATATATAATAATATACTTAAATTAGAAATATAATAATAAATAATATAAATAATATATATAATAAATAATTATATAAATATATAATAATAATAAATAATATAATAATATATATTATATATAATAATAATAATATATAATATAATTAATATTATAAATAATATATATAATAATCAATAATAATAATATAATTAATAATAATATATATATATAAAATAATAAATAAATTAAAAAATAATATATAATATAATAATAGATAATATAATATAATTAAAATAATAATAATAATAATAATATAATAATAATAATATATAATATATAATTAATAATAATAATACATAAATATATAATTATTAATTAATAATAATAACTCATTCAAGTTGTTTTCTTTTTTAAAAAAAAAACATTATTACGGGTAAAATATTAAGGAAATTTACATCGAAATTGATTTCATTTACTTCTCTAGCCAAACTAGAAAAGTTTCAAAAGATCGACTAAGATTAGCAAGGCGATACGCAACCTTGTTAGCACTCCTACGAATAAAGAAAAAAAATTAAAACAATTACCTAAAAAATCATTATGACAATATCTCTAACAATGATAAGGTGAAGTTCGATTTTGTTTGAGTATGACCAACTTCAAATCGAATAATTTTATTTTGTTTTTAAATTTTACTCCCAAATTCCAACCAAATTGTATTCACTCCAAACCAAACCAAACCGAAAAATTCGGTTATAAGTTTTCGATCCAAGCCAAATCGAATTTTTAATATGGTTCGTTCGATTTGGTTTGGAGTGTTTTAATCATTTAGCTAAAATAACAAATTACGTTTAAAATAATGCCATTTTTTTTTTAAATTAACAAGTGACAAATTCAATTCTTCGGTCTCCATCAAACCTCTTTGATACCCATGATTCCTTCCCGTGTTCATTGTTGTTTGGCCTTAAAACAAATTCTCTTTTGTTTGGTTTCCCTAATAGTAAATTACATTGCTGATTGCGCTTTTCTCCTGTGCTCAGATATATTCTAAGTGCAACATCTATGAAGGTGGACAGAAGAAAACAGTGTTCCTATACTACACAAAAGAAGGGAAAGACTCACCTTTGTTTTATAACCATATTCTATTTTCTTAACTTTAATTGGGAGCTTATAGGTGTCTTATGCTTGAACATTACATGCATTGTTCTATGATAAAGGATTTAGTATACTACATTTATTAAGGGTAATGAATCTTATAATGCACTCATATTATTCATGCTTCACTTTCTGTTAGTATTCTTCTACCTAATTTGTTGCATTTTTCGCAAGGCCTGATTGTTTTGCTGCGGCATTGCCAACATCTGTTCATGCTTCCCTTGTAGAACCATCCCTATTTTGCTCTATGTCCACTTCGTCAGAGATGAAAATTCTCATCATTAACATTAGATGGTCTACACTGTTTTGTTGAGCATAAATTCATTAATATCGTCATTGAACAAGTAAAACTTTATGGTCCGATTTGCACATTATTTGCTGGGGTTACAAATGGATGAATAAGACTCAATTTCATGATCTACCCATCTGTTACAGGCTGCTGATAAAGATGAAGAAGCTTTCTCGAGAGTATATCTAAGGAGACCTTTTCTAAATGGTGCTCAATCAGTGTGTAAAGTCTTGTTAATATATGAGAGGTGTTTCATCAAAGAGTTTTATGCTGACTGACATTGAACCTCCTATCAATCCTGAAACTATTCTCCAGCATTTAAAGGTGGCAGAACATCCCTCGCGTCCCTGAAAATTCTCGGAAGCTGCTTAGCAGAAAGCTTGCACTATGAAGCTAGAGTTGTATCTTGGAACATCAGATGTAAAGAATTCCTGGACATCAGCAGCAATAACTCCTGGAACATCAGCAACACGGCTACTTTAAACTCAATTGAGTTGTGATCCTGTAATCACTGTATGTAAAGAATTATTTATAACTCTTTTAATATGGAGTAATAAAGTTTTGTATTTGTATATTTTCTGATATAGCTCAATCACTTCTCTAACAATTTTGTAAAGATCAAACCCTAATCCTTCTCATTCTAATTATTTTCTTAGTTTAATTAGGACCTTATTCATATCGACTATTCAATACTATTGTCAAATAAAAATGGGAAAGCCACTTTTACAACCCTGGATGGATTTCATTTAATATGTGCTACTACTCTTATAAAGTTAAAAAGCCAAATGAATTGAAAAGTATAAGCTACATATGCGAAATTATTTTGTGATCCATAGTCTATGATAGCATTATGTTACTAACTTACTATAGTGTTAGATTTAGACTAAAAAAAAATATGTATTTCAAATTATTTATCACATATATACAATAGTATGATTTATAAAATTGATTAAAGTGGAACACGGCGCCGTTGCGTTCGTACCATCTCGTTAGTTTGACGCTGGTGTTTTCATATTGTTTGTTGGATGTTGTTATATTCTTGGTTGGCTGTTGTTGATATTGTTGGTTTGACTTGTTGAGCTACTGATTTAGGGCTGTTGATTTCATTTTATGTGATGTTGGGTTATTTTATGATGTGTTGGTTAAATTTGCTGCTGGAAGTGATGTTGGATTCATTTGTTGGTCTTTTGTTGTTGTTTATTGCTTCAATTGGGGAAGTAATTGCATGAATGATGAAATACTGCCAAATGATGAGGATTCAGCCATGATGTCCCTTGCCCACAAGCGTTTTGCCACAATGGTTTGTTTTGACATTGTGTCGTTGAAGCAATTCCTTGAACTGCTCCACATCAGTTAGACAATTCTACTAAGTGATGCATCCTTGTGAAGGAAGGGATATTTGTGAGAAAGCTTTTCCCTGATGGCTACACTGTGTATTATTACAGTGTATTTCGATATGAATGCAACAAGTTAATTGAGTATTTTTACTACCATCATAGTTCACACACTTAACCATCATTCAAAAATGCCCTACATAATGAATAACACCCAAGCATCATTCTTGCATTACATTTGACCCCTAATTACAAACTTATTACATATCATACAAAACTTTTCTTGTGCTTGAAAAAATATCCTAAATCATATTTTTAGCTATTATTTTTCTTTTGCTTTCTGTTCAGATTAAAGAGGAGATTAACTCGCTCTACTGGCAGTCAGTCCTGCTTCGGCCAACAGACCATTGCGTTGTATAAATCTACCACAGCATTTGATCTGCCATCTTTTTTTGGACTCTGTTAACTGATATACCTTTGAATTAGGGTAATTAATGATAATTAGTCGCTATATATACACTGTATGTAAGAATATTTTGCCGAATACTAACAATGTGGAATGAATGCTCTCTAATTTTTGGGTGGGAAATGAGAGTTAGGGAAATTGGCATGACATACGTTATTGAATATTGTCATATTTACCATTTTGCAAATCTTGCTTAATCAATTTATTTGATTTGCTTTTATAAATATCTAATAGTGAATCACTTGTAAAATTATTCACACTTTTTATTAATGAAATTTGAATATTGTCGACTTTAACATAATATAAATTTATTTCGTAATATAGCTTCAATTTATCTACGAGAATTTATAAATATAATAAAGTGGAACGCGGCGCGCGTGCGCGCGCCGTGTCACACTAGTATATATATATATATACACACACTCACACAAAAGATAACCCTAGGTTAGGCCGTTAGACTATAAAAAGATATTAAAAATAATATACAAAAATATTTTACATAATTATTTTATTTACAAGATTATTTTCATAATTTATCACACTTCGCAGTCGGAACGGGAGGCTTGCGGACATTGAGATTGTCTCGGAAATCAACAAATTATACCTTAGAAACACTATATATGTGAATATCTCCGCAGTTTGATATCGAGATGGAACATGTAGAAYACGAATTTCACCTTTCTGAACTTTCTTGCGAACAAAATGAATACTCATCTCAATATGTTTAGTGCATYGATGTTGCACCAGATTACTAGAAAGATAAATAGCATTAACATTATCACAATAAACTAGTGTGGTCTTAGAAATAGGACATCGAAGCTCTAGAAAAAGATTTCGAACCCAACAAGACTCACAAACAAGCATTCACAACCCCTCCATACTCAGCCTCAACACTCGACTTGGATAAAATAGGCTGACAATTAGAGGACCACGAAATCAAGTTGTCACCAAGAAAAAACACAATAGCCGGAAGTAGAGCGGTGAGTGTCAGGACAACCACCCCAATCGGAATATGTGTAAGGGCACAAAGGACTTAAAAATGCAATCCAAAATCAGAGGTACCTTGAAGATATCGTTATTATCGTATAATACGCTTTAAGGCATTTATATGCACAACCGAAGGAGCATGCATAAACAAGCAAACCTGYTGGACAACATAAGAACTATCTGGACGAGTAAAAGTCAAGTATTGTAGAGCACCACACAACCAACGATAAAGAGTGGGATCATCACACAAAKGACTACCATGCTTATTCAGTTTTCCCTTCGAGTCAACCGGAGTGAGAAAAGTCTTACAGTTAGACATGACGGCATACACAATAATTTCTTGAGCATATTTCTTTTTTATAAAAATAAACTAGTACCATGTCGAAAAACAACAATCCCCAAGAAATAATTGAGTTCTCGCAAATATTTCATAACAAATTCAGAGTTGAGACAAGAAATAATATGCCAACCCAAATACTCGGAAGACAAATCATARCAAATTCATAGCCTTATTGGATAAGGGTGTACAAGGAGCCAAATTTACAAGGTCTCAACTTTATTTGTGTGAAGTAAAATCCGTCAAGGGTTAGACGCACGCTCCATGACACCTGCGTATTGCTTAGATGTGGGTGTCATGRGGCCTACGTCTAACCTAGATGTGTGCTCCACGACACTTACGTCTAACCTAGACGTTTGGGTTAGGTGCATGTTGTTCCATGACACTTACATCTTGGTTATGATATTATAACCTAGTTCCTTTACAATGGACTTAATTCCTTTTGCATATGAACTAATTCCATTGGATTAGACCTAGTTTCATTTACATAGGAACTAGTTATTCCATTTTTTTTAGTTAATGGGGCAATAACCAGATTATTAATTAATCTTATTCCTCTTTCTCCTAATTTTAACAGACTGGTGAAAGAAGCTAGAGTTCTTATCCCCCCTTTCAACCACCCTTCCCTGGCTCTGACTTGCCAATAGAGTTCCTCTTTGTTGAGTACTTCATCAAGTTCCTGGCTTAGGGTTGCTTCAAGGTCCCACAAGTAGGTGTTATGAGGTGAGGTTTCAAGGGCAAGTTAGATACCCTTCAGTCTTGTCATAAGCCTTTTCTTTTGGTGGAAAAAATTGGGGCAGTTGTCCCTACTCCATTTTTTAATCTTTGTGGTTAGGTCAGAAAGTTTATGTGGTAAGGGAGAAGGGTCCAAAGTCCAAGCTGAGGAAAGCAACTGGATGAAAGAGGGTTCCAAGTACCAGGATGGTTCAAACCTGAAAGGCTTAGGCCCAGTTGGATGGAAAAGTGGAGGGGGTTCAATGGAGAGCAAAACTGGTGAGTGATCCGAAGAATGTCTGGAGAGGTTGGTAATCTACGTGTGTGGCCAAAGCTCTAACCACTTCCCATTCACCAGAGCTCTATCAAGTTTACATTGTATTGGTCTCCTTTTGGATTTATTAGTCCAAGTAAAACGAAGGCCCGAGCTACCCAAATCAATTAGACCAGCAGAATTAATACAAGAATTAAAGACATTACATCTTGTCCAATTTACAGGCCTCCCCCCAATTTCTCAGATTTGTTCCTAACCTCGTTAAAGTCCCCAATAACCAACAAAGGCAGGTTAATATCATTAGACATATCAACTAAATCAGACCAAGTAACCTTGCGCCTACGAAATCTAGTACTAGCATAAATTCCAGAAAACACAAAAGAGGAGTTAGAATCCTTTACCTGAACCATCCCATGCAGTGAGTGGAGATCCTTACCCACGGGAGTGAAACTCACCCTAGTCGAATCCCATAGCAGCAGCAGACCACCTGTAGACACCTGAAAATGTGTCTCCCCAAATGAGTAATCCGTGATGGTTTACTCACCTGAAAGTCGTAGTTTCGAAATGCTTTGCTGCAATTGGAAAGGAGCCTCGCAGATCTTCGAGGTTTGGAATATGTGCTGGTAGGAATGGCTCTCCTCCATCTGCAGTCATCACCAAGTCCAGATAAGGGAGATCCACAACTCTCGGGTTCAACATGAATTTTCGTATCATGTGCTTTGGGACCCATATCCTTCTCGTCATGGTTTGGGCATAGAATAGCATCTTCACTGGGTCGACCTCGATGTGGGTCCAAACTGGTCTTTCGTTGCATGATAGGATAGCTGGGGCTGTGAGTGGATACTTGATGAAGATGGTTCTGTCTGGGGAGATTGGTGGTTTCTTGTATAAAGCTGGATGTGGTGGTGGGGGAGTCTGGTGGGGAAGGAGTTTGTGGTGTTGAGTCGGAAGTGGAGTTTGCATAAGCCATGGTGGTTTTTTGGGAGTGAAAGTAAGATGGGAATGAAGTTAGGGTTTGAACGGATGGAAAAATAAGAAGAGGCTAGAAGGGGAAACATGGCTGAATGGGGAAAGGCCATGTCAGCAAGGAAATCTTGGATTACCAAGTTTGTTATCTTTGGCTTATCCAAAACTCGTGCATTGCACGTGTTCAACACCTTACTTAAAACACACGTGACAGGGATGGTACACGTGCTAGTAGTGAAGCTCGTGGTGTTGAGTGAGTTTGAGCTAGTTGACTTAGTTGAAGAGGAGGAATCATGTGCCAAACACGTGATGCAATTTGAAATTTGAATGGCCCTGGTTTCCCTCTCATTTTCAGAGTCATCATTTTCCGATGAAAAGTCCCCTGGTGTGACCGGAGGAATGCATTGACTAACTACTGGGATTGGCCGCCATTATTGTCGAATTTTGGACTGTTGTCTTTTTTCCTTTCGTTTGACCTTTTTCTGCTTGTTCTTCTTCTGTTTGCATGTAACAGTGACCTCCTGCCACGGTTATGGTGGTTCAATTTTCGTCATTTTCATTACATGTGGCTTCCGTTGAGGTTTCTCTTGCTCTGTCAGTTCCTGGTCTACAGAATTATCTTCAGTGGCACTTTTCTTGCCCACCTCTGTAGGTTGGGTCTTAACAGAGTCCAAGGTGCAACAATGGCCAAATGCGCCACACTTAGTGCACCATTTTGGAACATCTTTCTAGATCAGTTGTTGTTCCAAGCATCCTAACCATATGGATGTAGCCAATGGTTTGACTATGTCAACCAAGACCCTTAGTCTCGCAAAACGAAACCGGTCTCTACTCGCTCCTCTGAGATCCGCATTCAGAAAGGTGCCAAGTGTATTCCCTACCAATTGTAGAACCTTAAGGGAATGGAATTCCACTGGTAACTCTAGAAGGGAGATCCAAACTGGAAACAACGAGAGGCAAGCTTTTGAGGGCCTGAAGCCAAGCTTCCATGGCTGAAGTGCAATGAATTTTCCATTCAGGAACCATGGATGTGCAAGTGCCTTCGATCTCGCGCCTTCTGAGTCGGGAGAAAAGACATAAAATCCTTTCCCGATGGAACACAGAGAAAGAGGCTTCCCCAATTTCCAAAGATTTTGCAGGGATTTGGACAAGTACTCAAAGGAGAATGACCCTCCCACTACCTTTAGAATGAGTAAGGTGGCCCATCTTGCAGTTAGTTTGCTGAGAAGATCTTGTGGTAGTTTAATGTCAATTTGGCCAGGATTGCTAGTGGAAATGGGGTTCAAGGTGGCACCGGTGGAAAGGGTGTTGAATGGAGGTTGGCAAGGGGGGTGGAAGTAGTGGATGAAGGTATGGTAGAAGTAGATGTACTAACAATCGATGAGTAGGACTTACCGAGCGTGAGGCTTACCGTTGGGTGTTCCGGTGGGGTGGTCGCAGGCGAAGTCTTCTGCTCCGTCGTTGGTGGACGTCCTCCGTCGCTCGTTCTCTCACACTCACTTTGACTCTCTCTCTCTAACGTTCTCTCTCTCCTAAAGTTTGAGGCCATTGCTTTGCTAGTTATCCCATTTTATTGTCTTGTTATCCCATCTTGTTTGAGATGTTTATCATACCTTCAATACAAGAACAATGCCTGAAAATAACCTCAATCCTACCATACACAACCGAATATGCCAAAGGAGAAAACAAAAGAAACTTGAATGACCGAGGATTGTCTTTCTCAGCTCCCTCTCGTGATATGATATTACTCTTAGACCATTCTGAGAAAGGAGCCTCAAAGAATTCAAGATTAACTTTGCAAGATTCCCACACAGCAGCAGCTTGAGGACAATCCCTAAGAATATGAGAGGAAGTCTTCGGAGAATGGAAGGATCGAGAATGTAGCTGAAGAACATCTTGAGATATGATAACTTTCACGACCTTGGTTGTTGGTAGTAAATGGTGGTAATGTGAATGAATTTGTATGTAAATTTGTGAAAAAAATATCATGTTCATTCCAATGGTAATGCAATTTCATCCAAAAAAGTTCAACTTTCTTCTTAAATTTTCATTCCCATGATAATGCAAGAAACTGTATCTCCATGGTGAGAAGAACTTAAGTTTGAGGTAAGATTACTTCTCATAATGATAAAGTTGTAAACAGCTTCATTCCTGTAATAATTTAAAAAAAAATTCCCTATTTAAATCACACTAAAAATACATTCACATTCCCACCGTTTAGACTAAGATCACCATTCACATATAGTATTAGTGTTCGAAATGGATATGTGGACTAAGATGGATTATCCATGCTACTTTGCGAGTCATTGTCCTTTAAGCTTTTATCTTTCATATCATAAACTATATAAGTAATAAATTATAAGGTGATATATTTCTTTCGATTTTTTATGTTTTGAGTTTTGACATTTATTGTTTGGGAATAAAAAATTAGAAATAAAAAGGCTTAAGAGGTGAAAATTTATAAAAATTAACAAAGGAAAGATGGTGAACTTTTTTTTAAGAAAAAAACAAGGTGGTAATTTAAAAATTAAAAATGCAAAGTAAAGTTATGTTCTCGTCAACTTATTTAGATAAAGTTTTAGTACCAATAAGTTCAGTTCAATAGCAATAAGTTCAGTTCAGTAAAAAAAAATTCAATCCTTTAAGAAATTTGTTAAGGTTTCATTAAAAATAAGTTCAGTTTAGTAGAAATAAATTTCGTTCAACAAAAATTAGTTGACGAGAATAGGGCCTAAATGTACTAAAATGCAAATTTAACCGGAGTATTATTGCTAATCACTCGGGAGTCAAGACAATAATACAAAAGATAATGCTGTATGTATAGAGTGTAATGCAAGCAACTAACAGAATAATTTATGGTCGCTTATAGTTACTTAACTGTTGCACAAGACCACCTTACAAGTGAATATTAAACGTGTAAGATGATGATGATGGAATAATGGGCTACTAAAAACATCCCATCTTCCGACGAAATTCRATCCAATTTTATGTACAACAGCCGCAGCCAAATCGAATCACTAGTCGAAATTTATTTGGCTCGGGAAAGCTTGACCGAATTGCCAGTTAGAGCGAATCACGTCGACGAACGTTTTGGTCTGGCCGTCGGTGGTGGTGACTCGGAACGAAAGAGCTTGTCCGTTGAGGTACGCCAGTGATTGCCAGTTAGCACCCCAGTTCCTAGACATGGCCATCCAGTTTGTTTTCGTTCCCTTTATCGAAACTGATTGGATCGATCCTGCTCCTCCTACGTTGCTGATCAACACTAGCTCCGATAGTAGTCCTTCGTTTATTGTGAATCTCACTCTCCACGCTCTTGCATGGAACCCTTTGTCGCGTTACAGTTTTATAAGTCGGGCGACTACATGAAGAAAATCAGGTACGATGATATGAAAAGAGATGTAAATAAATTAATAACGAATATGTACCTTTGATAAATGACGAATATTCCGCCTCTGTAGATTGCCAATCTCTCCCAGGCGGCTACCATGTCAAAATGCTACGAGGCGGGTCACCATCCCCTTGTCGTTTGGGCAAGTGTAGTCGGCGGCAGAAATGTTGTCGCGGTGATAGTCACCGAATATCCCTCTTGCACCACGTGACGTCAGAGCGCAAGAATGATCTTTAGCATTGCACCGCATCAGCCCCGTGTCATCTGAAACAGCGCGGGTGCTCAAGGCTGCAGTCCTAGTCCCATACCGGTGGCATATAGGTCACGTACCCACACCCAGGCCCCCACCTTACAGATTACACATGCCAACATGTCATCTTATATACAGTTGTAGTCGTCTCGATTCGTTTTAACATAAATACATATGTATTTTGAAATAATATTATGGACCATAGTTTATATAACACGTAAAATATATGGCATACCCATAGTTCCAGAAGCATCGCACCGCCATAGGAAAGTGGCATAGCCTTTTCCATACAGAGCGACAAAAGGCCGCTATTGACATTGAGTTAGAAAATAACCCCAGAGAGTATAGAACAAAGCTTGGTCATTTTCATGTAAACTTTGAAAAAAACATGAAAGAAATAAAAAAGAATTTAGGTTAGATTCTTGATAAGAATGATGTTGTGTTGTATGATATATATAATTGTTGGTGTACGCTTGCCTTTATATTATGTAAGGTTGCCTGAGTAAGTGCACATTTAACTCTTAGTTTTTGCCTCTTAGCAACTAGCCTCACATGACTATATATAGGGAATAGAAAGTTCAACAATAATAATAAGAATCTTGTATAGATGTGTAATCCATAATAATTAATTAACAACAAGAAGATGATAACATGAGTATTAAGTTTAATTAGCAGGTAGGTTTCTTCTCTAAAATAATCTGCAATAGCTTATGGATTGTTTTAAATTGTGAAAAGTGAATTTACGGTATTATTTCTCATATTAAATTCATTATGGATACGGAGTACAATAATTAATGACAATTTAATACCAATATTGATACTTACTTTCATCATTTTCCCCCTTAAAGAAGAAGAGTTCAATCCACTAAAAAGTCATCAAGTTAAAACAAGCTTATCATCACCAAAATCATTTATTATGTTATAGTTTAAAACTGATTAAGCTTACTGTAAAAAAAGTCACTTATTCGTATAATACTATAAACCCTAAATAGAAAGAACAAAGATGAATGGGGCAAGTGGAGGTGAAATAAGTTGTAAGAAAAAATCAACGTGAAATAGATTGTTATAACAAAGCAAAAAAAATTAAGTAATAAAAAGCATTATAGTGGAAGAAGGATCAATGAGAGTATATAATACAAGTAACACTGTTCTCGTCAACTAATTTTTGTTGAAGAGAATTATTTCTACTGGAATTAAACATTTTACTGAACTGAACTTATTTTACTTAAACCTTAACAAATTTCTTAAATATTGAACTATATTAGAAACTGAACTATTGTTACGTTGATGAACTTATTTTACGGAACTGACTTACTTTATGAAATTTATCTAAAATAACGTTGACGAGAACATGATTAGCAAGAACACCCCTGCCGTATCAATTCTCTTTTAATGCAAAATGGCATTCAAAATTTAAATATAGAGTATGAATTGATAATGTAGTCATGTTAGGGCAAAATGGCAAACGTCATATAGTGCGTGGTTGAAGGCCGCAATGTACCATGTTCATAAATTCCATTATCAAACTTTGGTCTACGTTATCAAAGCTGTACTTCGTATCGTCCTATTTTCATTTCATTTAATTTTACATGTTACTTTAATTTAATTTTTGCATTATCATAAATTCATGATAAGTCCGGTTTCGTACCAAAAAGGAACATCAATACAATATTATTATCTATTTAATTTGTTGCCATAATTGGATGATTAATGAAGAAGAAAAACTGAAGAAGCTTGCAATAAAATTTAATTAGTCACCACTACTGACCTAATCATAACATACATTACGGCATGTGCTAATAACTAATGAGTTTAGACTTAACCATAAATAATACGGTAATTAAAATATTCTTCTATGTTYAAAGAGTTATAAGGRAAGAAATGAAAATCGATCCTAAAATCTTATGAAATTGAAGAAAATGTGTAATTTGTTTACGTGTTTAGAGAATTGTAAGGTCAGAAATGAAAAACGATCCCAAGATTTCCYGRGATTGRRAGAAGATGCTCTAACCACCTAAGCTATCCTTCACCCTCGAAAAAAATATATTGTAAATTATTATCAATTGTGGCCAGGAGATCATTAGCAAGTTGCTAAGTGCAACCATC
>SNQN01007037.1:7325-23442 GCA_008642245.1 Bassia scoparia
AAACACCTATATATAAGGTCTGCAAATGTGAATCTATTTTTAAACCTAGGCATCTATAAAACAGATTTTGGTACAATATGGCGCTTGAAATGCTATTATTTTAAGGAATGGTGGATGTCGGTCTGCATTGGAGACTGTTGGCTGAAGTAGTTTAAACTTAAAAACGTTGAATATTTATTAAAACATAAGTGAGTTTTAGCATGAATTTGTTGTTTTGAAGTTTAATTTAGGATTAGTAYCTGTGTTTGGGATATGATTAATTCATTTGACTTGTGTTTACTTGGTTTATGTCTCGAGTTGACTCTGTGATTATGTAATTTTGTTAGTTTACTGTTTGCGGATGTTGTGACTTTGTATCCTTTTTATGATAATTTGAGATTTTATTTTGGAGAATTTGAGATTTTACGTTGTTWGTTGAAAAAAGTAGAATTTATGGGGTTTTGTTGCAGGCACCAATTATTGTGGATAACAAGAAGTTGGAGGCGACAAAATTAATGTCYGGGGRTGCGTTGCATTTATTTAAGGTGACATTCACGAGGCTTGTAATGAACTGATGATGCATATAGTATCTGCCTTGAGGAGTTTTGTAAAAGTGATCCTTTAAACGGTATTGCATTGTTCTAAAGTTTGTTTCGAGGGTTAGATCAACTCAGCTTCACAAAATTTGGAATCATGTTCAAATGAAGAAGATACGATCTTCTTCTATGAATTTTACAAGCGTGAGATAGTAGGGGTTTCGAGGGCCTTTGAGGCTACCGGGTGGGGCTTTAATAAGGTTCGACCTGATTGTGTTCCAACACAACATTTTTCTACCTTGGTGTCTTGAACACTGCAGCAGTAGACCTGAGGAACTCATATCTGGAGATGCATGRAGGGAAGCAAAGCTAATGGAGCAGCAACAACTAGCTGTAGCTCAACCAAATCAGCAGTAGTAGGGTGAACATGCCTAGGGGGTCAATGTAGGTTGCCAAGACGCTGCAGGAACAGCACCAGCACTAGTCTTGTTTATTGACCGTTCCAACAAATATKAAGCTGGAGATGTTGATTAGTAAAGCCACAAATATTGAGAGTTTAGAAAATGTTATAGATTTGTGTTATTTACATATTTCGGTATCTCAAGCGCTTATTATAGGATAATTCATTTCCCTACAAGTTACAATCACATAATACATGACGTACAAGCCCCAACAATTGATCCCACCCTTCCGATAAGTGTTATATTTGTCANTGAACTCTCATAAGCTACCCAATCACCAACCCCTTTGTTGGTGATTCAATACAATGCAAATCTCTCAATTTTCTCACTCAATGAGTTTACAAGAGTATATGAACGCTCAAATCTTTTGTGCACTCGACAAGATGATTCGCGTTGTGAGAACAGTACAACTGTTCTCCCAACTGTTCTCCCAACTGGTAGGGTCAAAGTCAACCAACCAATTGGTTTAGTCGCCTTCAACTCTAAGAGAGAAAGTTTAAAGCCCAATGCCATCAACCAATAATACAAGCACTCAACAAACACATTTATGCACTTATACAACAAGAAGACTTATTTCTAATCCTAAAACTAATCTTCATTGTTCTTCAACTTCTCGAAGCTTCCTTGATCTTCATAATAAGCTTMATCTTCTCGAGTCTTCCTCGAAGGACTTTCTGCTTCAATAGTTGGAATTCCTGRATGCCAAACACATATAGCAATTTGCACAATATAACTTGTTAGCATACAGCATGTCACTATCTTTCAAGTGACCAAGAATAGTATCTCAGCTGTTCAGATCAGCTGTATTCATCAGACCAGTGTACCTGTTCTTGCAACTGTTTGTCATCACTCAAAACARTAGAGGACTCAACAACCTCTTTGATTGACATTGGGTTAGTGGTGATTGTTGAAGGAAAAGTGATAATTGTGAGTACTTATGAATTGTGATAAGTTGCCTACGAGTAGTGATCCCCCCCTAAATGATGATCAATTGTTAGTATCCTGAAAGCTCTATAGAATGAGTAAACACCTATATATAAGGTCTGCAAATGTGAATCTATTTTTAAACCTAGGCATCTATAAAACAGATTTTGGTACAATATGGCGCTTGAAATGCTATTATTTTAAGGAATGGTGGATGTCGGTCTGCATTGGAGACTGTTGGCTGAAGTAGTTTAAACTTAAAAACGTTGAATATTTATTAAAACATAAGTGAGTTTTAGCATGAATTTGTTGTTTTGAAGTTTAATNTGTAAGGGGGTTTCATGTAAACCTCCTCAGAAAGATCACCATGTGAGAATGCATTATGAACATCCATCTGATGCAACTCTCAATTTTTCGCAGCAGTAACTTCAAGAAAGGCTCAAACAGTAACCATTTTATCAACAAATGAAAAGGTTTTGGTATAATCAATACCCTCAACCTCATYATTTCCAAGAATAAAAAGTCATGCTTTGAGTCATTCAATAGAGCCGTTTGAGTGATACTTAATCRGATAGACCCAACGACAACCTAAAGCTTTCTTTRCGGAAGGTAATTCCACCAAACTCCAGGTGCCATTATCCTCTAGGGCTTGAATCTCCTGAGCCATGGCCTCATGCCAACCATTGTCRTGCCTGGCCTCCTTAAAAGAACGAGGCTCTTCTCCTGYAATGATAATAGCAAGCAGAGTACGGTATGGCAAAGAAAAGTTATCACAGTTGACAAAGGATAGATGCAATAGAATAGGATAAATCTGAGGAACTATTAGAAGCATAAGGTTGAGGGGATGGACTAAGAGTGCTTTTCGGAGTATGTGAGTCTTGCATAATAATAGAAGATACAAAATCCCGCAAACGAACAGATGGCAATCATCACATAAACCACGACCAAGAGGAGGGTTAGAAGTTAATTCAGAAGAAGTAGAAGGAGTCTCGTCAACCATGGTGTTCGGTAATGGGGCATTTGAAGGAGAACCATCGAACACAAGAGGATCTTTATGCACAACAACATTATCAGGTAACCATAAATCATCACYATGTGAGCTAGGGGACAATGAGGACCCAACATCAACAACACCAAATGGAAACACATTTTCATGAAAACGAACATCACGAGATARAAAAAATTCAATAGTGTCAAGATCATACATCTTCCGACCTTTCATCCCATAAGGATACCCCACAAAGACATAACAACGACTACAAGSTGTAACACCCCAATAACTCTCCACTTTACCTATGAAACATTAAGCCGAAAATACGGAGAACTATTGGKATGCCARTGCCACATGTTAAAACGTTTAGGCTAAAATAATAATTTGCAGCGGAAATCAAAGATAGAAAATAGTTTAAACCAAAGTGTTAAAAATCAGAAGTATAAAAATTCATTTGACAAGTTGGAACCATTAAGGCCCTTATAGCCTGCTTTTTTAGCCCTTCTCTTTATGATCATACCCTTATTTGTACTTCTTCTGTTCTCGTATGAGGGCGGAAGCCGGTTTAAGTTCTTCAACATTGTATTGCTCATGAGCAGTTCCTGCCTAGTGTTACTCTTCCTGGCTCTACTGTCATTTGCTGGTAACCACTAAGTATTAGACTTTGTACAAACTTTAGGCAGTCAAACTATAAGGATTGAAAGAATTACATGAACTTACTTCTAACTGGCTAATCAGAGAATAAAGCACAGCTAGATGTGATCTTTTTGATGTTCAACAGGGCTTGCAGAAGACATGGGATATGTGGATTGTAGAGAAGCGGCAATGATTGTTGTGAAAATCTTAAATACTGCTTCATGCTCTGAGGAGTATTCTCAAGCCAAAAAGCTAGGGTAACAGGCTTAGATTGGCAATATATACTCACTTCTTCTTTCAGCTATGAAGGAAGATATATCGGAATAAAATTGTGTCCCTAAACCTTGATAATGGTGATGTTGTGACAATCCACTCAGGTTCAGAAGGAAAATTATTAGTTTTTATAAAGGGTTCTGGTTACTCTCCCTCATACTCAAAGCTGTTGTCCTACTACTATGAAGCTGAGGCCCTTTTGTTATCTGCTCAGACAGTGCTCTCTACTAGCCTGCTGACCTTGTGAGGAGATTGAATCTCCTTACTAGCATCGATGATTCTAAAGCTCCTGGTGTGATGGATTCAATTCTCTCTTCTTTAAGAAGCTTTTCCGTAATCAAAGGAGATGTTTATAGGGTCTGTTCAGACTTCTTTAGAACTATCATGTTTTGCCACAGTTTGGAATGTACTTTCCATCACCTTATTCCCAAAGCCACCCTCTTGGAAAAGTTAGGCCTATTGTTGTTGCACAAATCTTCTATAAGTGATCTCTAAATGCTCACTGCTTAGCTGCTACGGTTGTTGAATTAATTTTTTTTGTGTGTGAGGCTCAAGTTGTTCATTTCCTGGTAAACACATTGCTTGACAATATGCTTCTAGCTATTAAACTCATTAAGGAGTTATACTCATAAAGCACATTTCCCCCAGGTGTATGTGCCAAGTGATCTTAAGAAGGCATATGACTCTCTAGACTGAATTTCTTGCGGCAGATTTGATTGAGTTTATTCTAGCAAGTTTTTCTCTTTGGTTAGGCTTGTGCCTTTCTTCTGTGAGCACCTCTTTCTCATCAAGGCGTGTTCCCTCTCCTCCTTTTCTGGGCTCAGGAATAAGGGCTCAGGCATGTGGATTCCTATGTTCTCCTTTTATTTTTCCCTAGGATGTAAGAATTTTGTTTTGTTCTAGATTCTTGATGGAGATGACTTTGATCCTAATTCAACTTTCATCCCGGATGTAGAGTTGGAATCACCCATCTATGTTTGCTGATGACCTTCTGATGTTTGCTAGGCTGATTATGTCTCTTTGCAGTTGCTTTTTAAAGG
This sequence comes from Bassia scoparia, assembly GCA_008642245.1. Taxonomy (NCBI): domain Eukaryota; kingdom Viridiplantae; phylum Streptophyta; class Magnoliopsida; order Caryophyllales; family Amaranthaceae; genus Bassia; species Bassia scoparia. The sequence continues at coordinate 12,166 of SNQN01007037.1, forward strand.
CTTTATAAGTTTTCTCATACTTCTGGTGTGGAAGCTAATTTGCATAAGCTGAAGTTATTTGGAGACCCCTCAAAAATTGAGCAGCTGGTTGATGGAGTCTTTTGATTGCCTATGGCTCTCTTCCTTTTAGTACTTAGGATCCCCCTCTCCTCTAAGAAACTTGCTATTATACTGCAAACCTCTGTGCAGATAAGGTGTTAATAGATTCATGTTGATTGTAGAATCTATCCTATGCAAGAGCTTCAACCCCATTAAGGATCTTTGTGTGTTCAAAACCTATGTTCATATCTTCTTATTGCCAAAGAAAATTTTGAAGAGATTGAGCTTACTGTAGATATTTTCTATGGACTGAAGACTGCCTTCCTTCAAAGAACCCTGATTTCTTGAGTCAGGTTGTTTACCCATAAAGGTTTAGGGGGTGGATGTTAATTGATGTGCTTTATGGAATAAGGCGCTTGTGAAATTGCTTTGACTGGCCAACAAAGTTATAAGCTATGGGTGAGACGGTGCACTCCTATTATATAAAAAAATAGCCTTCTAACCTTTAATTTTTGTCCTTTCCCGTTCCTGCTCTTGTTTCTTCAGTTTTTGCCAGAACCTTGAAGTTTGTGGTATGAATAATGGTGGGTTTGGGGCTCTCATGTGTGCCACAAAGTCGTCCATCAAGAAGTTTTATGCACTGTGACGAGTCGCAGCAGCCAAAAGTCCCCTTTGTAGATTGGTGAAGCCAATTCAGCCACTCCAGAAACACATCTTTATTCTGTGCTTGCCTTGAAAAATAGATTGCTGTGAGCACGGTCAAATAATAAACCCTCATATTCCTATTCAATTGCTAATTATGTCTATTGATACTGTGACCATGTTTTTGAAGTCCTTGGTCAACAGCTTCTATGGAGTACAATCTTAGCTCTATTTGAATTTCAGGTTTGTTCGCTACTTGGGCTTTAGGAATGAAATGGGCTCCACTGCTGCAAAGAAATATCTATGCTCATAGTAGGAAATGTTTAAATTGTTTACTGAGTCAAGTTTATGCATTTGTGTAATAGAAATGTATGATCTTTTCAAAATGCTTCTATTCTATTGCTATTAGCATCGTTCAGTTTCGCGATTGTAGATGGGATATTTAGTTCTTTCTGTTTTCTCGCGTTGTTGTTTTGGTTGTTGCGGGTTGCTTTCAAGGTTTTTGAGGGTCAACCCTTCCTAAGAAGGTGGGTTTTTCTTCTCTTCCTCCGATGGTGATCCTTGTTGTTATCCTGTTTCTTGTAAATGAATAACTACTTTCAATGCAAAAAAAAATACAATACATTATGGATATTAGGTGGAAAGTACATGAAGTACATTAAGATGACAAACTATAACACTTATCGCCCAGAAGGTGGAAATCAATTGTTGCGGCTTTACGTCATGTTATTTGATGTAAACTTGTAGGAAATGAATTATCCGTATAATAAGCGCCTTTGAAGATACCAGAAATATTAAATTAACGACAAATCTTAACATCTTTCAAAACTCTCAATATTTTGGCTTTTACTAATCAACATCCCAGGCTTGATATTTGTTGAACGTCATAAACAAGACTAGTGCTGTGCTGTTCCTGCAGCTCTTGGCAACTACATACCCCCTAGCATGTTCCACCCCACTACTGATGATTGTGAGACCTACAGCTAGTTTTGCTGCTCCATTGCTTTGTCCTTCCCTACATGCATCTCCATATATGAGTTCGCTAGGTTCTACTGCTGCAGTGTTCAAACACCAAGGCTTAGAAAAATTGTTTTATGAACACAATCATGTCGAACCCTATTAACCCCCACCCGGTAGCTCAAAAGCCCTCGAAACCCCTACTATCTCACCTTTAAAATTCATAGAAATGATCGTACTTCTTATTTGCAACATGATTCCAAATTTTGTGAAGCTGAGTATCTAACCCTCGAAACAAAAACTTTAGAACAATGCAATACTTTAAAGCTCACTTTTACAAAAGCTCCTCAAGGCAGATTCTACTATATGCATCACAGTCATTTACAAGCCTCTTGAATTGCACCTTAAATAATGCAACGCAAACCCCCACATTACTTTTTCGCCTCCAACTTCTTTTACCACAATAATGGTCCTGCAACAAAACCCCAGTAAATTCAATTTTTCAACAAACAAACGTTAAAATCTCAAAAATTACTCAAAAATAAAATCTCAAATTATCATAAAAAGTATACAAAGCCACAACATCGCAAACAGTAAACTAACCAAAATTACAAATCACAAGTCAACTCGAGACATAAACCAAGTAAACAGCAGATCAAGATTTGAAATTTAATCATATCCCAACACAGCTACTAATCCTTAAATTATAACTTCAAAACAACCAAATTCAGCTAATAACTCACTTATGTTTTAATTAAATATTCAACGTTTTTAAGTTTAAACACTCAGCCAACAGTCTCCACAACCGACATCCACCATTCCTTAAAATAATAAGCATTCAACCCATATTGTACCAAAAATCTGTTTTAGAGAATGCCTAGTTTAAAAATAGATTCACAATTTCAACCTTATACATAGCTGTTTTTTGATTGCAACTTATCACAATTATCATCATTAGGGGGATCACTACTCGTAGCAACTATCACAATTCATAAGTTACTCACAATTATCACTTTTCCTTCAACAATCACCACTAACCCAATTCAATCAAATGAAGGTTGTTCGAGTCCTCTAATTGTTTTGATGATGACAAAGCAGTTGGCAGAACACAGTACACTGTCGATGCATACAGCTATCTGAACAAGCGAATACTATTCTGGTCACTTGTGAAGATAGTGCATGCTGTATCTAACAACTTATAGTGCAAAGCTAATGTGTTTGCATACAGGAATTCAACTATTGAAGCAGAAATCTCGAGGAAGACTCGGAAGATCAAGCTTATTATGAAGATCAAGGAAGCTTCGAAAGTGAAGAACAATGAAGATTAGTTTAGATTAGAAATAATCTTCTTGTTGTATAAGTGCAAAAAGTGTTGCTAGTGCTCTGTATTATTGGTTGATGCATTGCGCTGTTAAAACTTTCTCTCTAAGTGAAGCGACTAAAACCAAATTGGTGTGACTTTGACACCTACCAGTTGGGGAAACAGTTGTACTGTTCTCCAACGCGAATCAATTCTTGTCAGTTGCCACAAAAGATTTTGAGCGTTCATATTACTACTTGTAAAAACTCATTTGAGTTGAAAAAATTGAGACGATTTGATTGTATTAATCACCAACTAAAGGAGTTTGTGATATTGGAGCTTACTGAGATTCATACGATTTCTTGTGAGTTCAAGTTGAAATCACCACACTTGGTTGAGTGTTTTAGGGTGACATTGTTGTGAAGTGAATGTGAGTTCACCTATATTGTTGAGTGAGGGTTGCTTTGATTATTTTGGGAATAATTTTAATAAAAGAACTTATGGTAGAAGACGATAAGCCCAAAGTTGGTGACCTCGTTTCAATTGTGTGTCTTTATTATTATGCTCGATATCGTTCTACGTACTGTTTTTAACATTTATTCCGCTGCAAGACCAGTCTAACGTGTCTACTCTACTAGAAGAGGTCCACATATCAAAAAATTTTAATAGCACTCAATCACCCCCCTCTTGATACCTTCGAAATCTCAAGTAATTCTAAATCCCCACATTAAAAATACAACTCAACACACTCTTCTTAGCAACCTCATCTTGAAATCTAAATCTTGCCAATTATACTTCAAATTGAAGAAAAAATTCAATCGACTTAACAATGCCATTAATTAATGTTTTATCCTTCATCAATTATCACTACCCAAAGTACCCCTTTGTTTCAAAATGAAAAAGACTCATTAAACTGTGAAAATCACATTGGAACCCTTTTCTTTAAATTTTCACTAAGCAATAATAAAAATCCCCATCATATTTTTTTTTTTCAAGTAATAGTGCACAAGCAGTAGTATACAATTACTGCACTATAAATTATAAGCCCTATAATACTAATTTGTACTATTACTTAATTAGTATTCAGCCATTGGTATCTTTTCAAACTAATAATTACACATGAGCTACTTCCTCCGTAGTCCTACTTACGCAAAATTAGTGCTGTATAATGTGACACTAAGCATTGAACAAGCTTATATCCTTCACAGTTTTGCACTTGCACGCAACAATTTATCCTAAAATATAACTAAGTGTTAAATAACCAAAAAGCTAAGGAAAAATGATGTTAAGAAAATCTGATATGCCCTCATGCAAAAACAAACTACTTGATTACTTTCCCAGCATATCATAAACATCAACTAAAGAAAAAACCAAAATGACGCACAATGCAATTATATTGGCATTTGACAATTCAACTTTGGTCGTCTAGATATTCTTATGAATAAAAACCCAAAACAACCATAACTCGAACAGAACGACATAACTAGTTCATATCTATATGAACCAAATTGGTTCATATAAGGCCAAATCAAGGAAAAATAAATAAAAAATAAAAATAAAATATTTTGTCTTATTTTTATTTTGCCTTATTGCCTTTGATATGAACCAATTTTTCATATCAATATAACTAGTTATTTTCCTCAACAAACCCGCCCCCCCCCCCACACACAACACACCAAATGAGGAAAGTCATCAACTGAGTTTGAACTAGAAATTCGAAAAAATTCAACTAAGAATTTCAACCACAAAATAAGACATTTGTTACCTTTCTTAATTTCTCTATAATATAAGGAAGGGGGCAATGGTTCCCCCCTATAAATTACATTCAACCCTTACTAATTACACTATAGTTTTTTGTTTAAAAAAAAATCATACAAACTCTAACGTCAAAATAAATATAAATCTATATAAAAAATTTGAACAAATGAGCCATCAATTTCTCAATAAACCCAAAGTTAATGCTTTTTATCATTGATAATTAACATTATTTTCCTAAAAATATGCAAAAATTTAAATAATTTCCAATTATATATAATCAATTCAAAATGAAATTGAAAATGACATCTAAACATTTTAATTAAATAACTTTAACAATTTGAACACTAATCATATAATTTTTAAAAAAATGACATTAATAACTGTATAATATTATAATGAATTTGGACACTAATTATAACAAGACTCTTAAATTAATTTAATTTCACCATATAAGACATTTCTTCCCATCAACTAAAACACTCAATACACCAATCTTGTTGTTATGTAAGTAAAATTTCTCTTTTTAGTATGAATGTTACATGATGCATATGAAAGAATATTAATCTTAGATGTATGATGATTATGTCGATGCATATCTACCATTATAGTGAGTTTTTAAAATAACAACTTCTATGTAAATTATATTCACTTTCGTACAAGTACGTTACTCATTTTTTACAAAAAGATATAACTCACATACACCCCATCCTATCAACTACATTCCATTTATGTTTTTCAACAATTATTTTAAAAATAGTCGGTTTTCAGTTATCAATTCACTAATTAATATTCTATTTTATTAAACTATAATATCTAATTGATTATGTGATCATCTTTTTTTTACATATACTATGTGTCTAGTTTTTAAGCAATCTCAATAAAAGTTAAATCGGCTCTCATGGAGTGATTCTCTATTTTATTTTATATAAACAGCTTGCTATTAAAATCTTTAGGATAGATATACAATATCAATAACGTTTGTAATCTTTTCAACAAGTCTATTGCAGGAGTCTTGCTGGAATTGGTGTTTTATCAAAGTTTATAGCTAATATATCAGCTTACTTTTAACATATTATCTTTTTTGTTAATGAATGTCTAAATTTAATATTATATACCATATAACAATAAATCTTTTAATATTTAATCATATATAATAAATTACACGCCACATTTTGTGTCCTAATCTACAGACATATGCTAGTGAAACACCGAAAAAAAAAAGCACAATAGTATTCAGCTCATATATAATTATTCTATATAATCATTTTATTACGTGTATAATTAATCATTTATTCATATTAATTAAATAACATAATTTTAGGTGTAATCCATACTTAATTAATAGCAAACAAAAGGAAAAACGAGATGATGGGAGAAGCGTTAACTTACATGCAAAATATGCAAAATCTAGTTTTCCAATAGCAACTGCTTTAGATTTTATCTTCTTAGTACAAAATATTTTTATTTAATGCCTAATAGAGAACTTACAATAGGGTGGGTGAATGTTTAGTTACAGACTAGGACAAATTTTCAAAAAATTTTAAACCTATCAGAACTCGTACAAAGAATAAGACACGACAGATTCTCAAACACAGAAACCTCAACTTGTCACTCAAACAAGAAAAACTTGACCCTCCTCAGTTTACTCCTTTATATTGATTAGAACTCACCTATTATACATCTACTCAACTCTCGTCTTAGAAGTTCCGTCAACGAACTTGACTACCCTTTGCAATCAATTCCCCAATCGATATGCAACTCTCTGGATGACTGCTTCTTTTCTTTCTCTGATAAATACTTCACTAACGATACACGATATACACTGAGTTCACTCAAACTCAATCTCCACTCCTTAACAACTCAGATAGAAGACCTAAGAATGCAAGCCAAAGTTTATGTATAAGTGGATTATCAATTATCATCGATATTTTTCTCCTCAAATCTGCTCAGAGATGTAATTTTATTGAAAAACCAGAAAGGAAACAACAATTATTTATATGCAACATATTCATTGAACACTTCAATCACACTTATCCAATCACTTCCCTCCATTCTTCACATTAAAGGGAGTCGGGAGTTAATATGAGTTATACTGGCTGAACTCCAAGGTGAGAGACACTGCACACGAAAAGCTTCTAAATGCAATGAGTCAAACCGTGGTTTGTTGGAATTAACCTTTAACCATACGTAAATATTAAGAAATCAGTCACCCTTAAATATTCTCCTCTAATTGTCTCACTATAATTAAATACTTAAAGTACAGATGTTTTCCTTCTTATAGCACAAAAAAACACGAGTTTTTTAACTGAAATTTTCACATCTTTATGATAAATTAATTTGTAAAAAACAGAATTTAATCTCTATATATCCTAAGAAAATAGTATTTTAATTTTAAAGACATACTTATGTTTTTATAATTAAAAATAATTAAATAAAAAAGAGTATAAAAAGTTTATTTAATTCAATAATTTACATTTTTCAAACGCTTCTAATAGATCAAATCATTTGATAGTAAGTAATTTATTAGATCTATCACTACTTCTCTACTCACTGTATATTATTATCTCTTACTTAATTAAATCTCTCTAAACCAAGTATTCAACGATGACTGTAGCGCTATACATCGACATCCAAAATCATGGCTGCGATCTCAAAGCAGCAACTAGTCCCTGATGACCGCCGATACAAGTTCATCTCATCAAGTTCGTCCGGCTTTTGATCATGGAGTACTTCAGATCTCGAGCTGCCAGCAACCTCTAATGGACTCGGAGAGTCTGTGACCATGTCGTCGTGATGTCAGCCTTTGTTGTTTCTTCGTATAGCGTAGCTTACGTTATATGGGCTTAGAGGTATAAATGCTTTGAGTCTTCCTTTATATCACCGATTGATTAGTTCACATTAAAGAATCCTAAGGATATCATACCACGTTTGACACACACTATTAGCACACAAGATTAAAGTTTGTCTAAGTTTAATTCATCATAAAACTCATTAGGGTCAACAAAATGAAAAACAGAATTTGAGAAAAACGGTTTAATACTAATTTTACCGTTCCTATATTAAAATAAAATAAGAATAAAGATAAAAAAGGTGACACAAACCTTATTACCCGATTTAAATTTCAAACAACACCTTTCTTTCCTCTTGAACAATTTTGAATGATGTGACCACAGGTAGAATAAATTTTCATTCGGATAGTTTAGCAACACCGCCTCTGTCCAAAAAAAGTTTCCCAAACATACGAGAGTTGAATTGCTAGTTTCCTACTTAAAATGAGAGCCTAAATTCAAATAACAACGTTAATAACTTTAAGCCAATTATGAAATGACATATCAACACACTCCATCAAGTGTCTTGAATAAAAACTCATATGTGTGTCTTTGTTGGTACTTCCACCTGTTTTGATTGAGTTAAGAGTTTTTGGTGTCTTTGTTTTGCACACATCAACGAGCTAAGGGATAAATTTGCGCATCTTGTAGTCGGTGTATATTGTCTTTGGGGTATCCTTATGGGATTGAAAGGGTCGGAATGTTAATCCCCTATTTTTCCAAATTATTAATTATACTTCCTATATAAATATGATTACGATTTTCATATAAAGATATATATTATTTATTAAATGCCATTATTTTCATTATAATTATATTGTTGTGAGTGAAAAAATGAATATAATATCTTTATTTGATATTTTAATTTTTATGATAAAAACTTTATCTTTTCTATCCAAAAACAAAAATAAAAGAGTAATTTTAAAATAACCTTCTAGCATACTTAAATTCAAAAAGGTTTTTAAAATACCATTCCTATTCTATAACTATCTTGTACGTAAGTCAACAAAAAAAAAAAATAAACAAGACGAAGGCAGAATAGGGAGAGACGTATGACTACTTGCTTGTCCATCACCGCCTTGCGCTTCATCGCCGGCCCTCCACCATCCACCACCATTCCTCTCTCTCCCCTCTTTCCTTCTTTGTTATAGAGTTTTCCAATTCTTTTTTTAAACCTTGCAATTTTCAAATCAATTGTTATAATTAATGATTTGAGTATAATCTTCTAAACAATACAAAGCTTTTATATGTGTGTTTGATGTTGATTTATTGAATTTCAGATTTATTGAATGCATAAAATCATGGTTTTTCACATTTTTGATTAATCTGTCTAGTTTAGTATTCAATTTTTATTTATTTTTCGTTATCAATAAACTTTACAACAATTTGGGCGAGTAACTTCATTTACTAATATTACAATTTGGTAAAATTCTTAGAATTTTCAAAGCATGTTCTTTTTGACATGACATTTTTCGGGTTCAGGTTCGATTTTTATTTTCATTTATTTTTATGTTTGTTAATGAATTTACGAAACTTTCTGTCCGATGATCTATTGATATCTATACACCTGTCAAAATTTTCAGAATTTTCCAAGCAGATTTGACGATTTTAAAAATTCGTTGTGAATGGACTGTTTTTCGTAAAATCTTATTCCGTTCTGTCCATTTACTTATTTTTCGTTCATCTATAATTTACGAAAATTTGTGTGAAATAATCTGTATACAATTATACACTCTTATAAAGTTTCATAAAATTTTCGTTTTACAGTTTAAGTTTTTAAGTAAATTTATTACATCAGATTGACCAATTTTCGATCGATTACAAAATATGTTTTTGTATTAAAAATTATTAAAAATATTTTTGCACGAAAATAAGAAGTTAATTATATACCCTTTCAAATACTAAACATATTTTAAAAGTGATTTTTAACTCATCTTTAAAAAGTATGCTTTAATGTTTATAAAAGAAATTAAGATGGAATGTTTATTGTATAAACTAACTCTAACTTCTTAAAAACATGCTTCAAGGTTGATTTTTAAAAGTTTTATGGGTTTCAAGAGAATACGTATGCTAAATTTGGTTAGGAATCAATAATAATTGATTTCTATTGGTTATAGGAGAAATGTCCTTGAGTTTATTGTTCGTGAAAAATAACATAGCTGGATTATTTTCTTTTCAAGGTATTACTACTTGCGGAATCTTGATCTATTTTTGAATGTTTGCGTAACTTGAAAGTGAGTAGGAAACGCCAAGGAATGTTTGGTACCACAAATGAAATTAATTGTTTTGTTCGATTGATCTATATTTTCGGAGATTGCAGAAATATTGTGGATAATGGACTTATTCATGAGTTTGGTTATGGAGGCTGACAACTGAGATCTAATTGTCTTTCAAATAATTGTTTCGGTATCATGACGTAATTTATAATACAAGGATGATTAGTAGGTTTCAAGTAAAAACTTGTCACCATGAGGTGTTGTTTATAATACAGCGATATGAGATTAATGCTGATCATAGTCATCTACTTGCTCATGAAGTAAATTTTGCATATTATGTGATTTCAAGTGGAGTTAAGTTAACTTACTCCATGATGTGATTTTATTACTCGTCATGACTTATGTGTGATTGAGTAAAGGAATATCTAAGTCTTACAATAGACTGAGTTATTTGGCTTGTCCAAAGGGTTATTAATAAATGATCGTTATGTGCTAAAAATAATTGGTCATTTTTTGTGCGCCTCTGTTTGTTTATCACCGATTGGAACTTTACTCAATAATTAACAATTAGAATAATAAAATTATGATGAGCAATAAAACTCTGATTGTGCAAACGTCGAGCAGTTTGACAATCAGTTGGGTTCGATTTATTCGCTTCCTTCCGAGGCCGTTTCGTCAACGCGCGATCCCTCTTCAGGCTTTTCTTACTACATTTAATTCTAGATATTTAATATCTGTATAGGGTAGTTTGAGATCTCACTAGCTCGTTTACGGAGTGCACCCGTTCACCATTTTGATGCCTTTCGACGGAGAGGCATGTTGGATCTTGTGGGTATTGATACACTATCGTCTGGTAATTGTTCCCTAAACTATGAACATGGGTTGAGGACAACCTTGTCTGTTGCTCAAATTCATAACGAAATGTACTAAAATGTAATCATATATGAGTCTCTGAGTAAGTATTTTGCAGTTAACCATACTAGCGTCAACAGGAGCATCTGAGTATTTGGGATTGTTTCGGATTTGGAACAGCTTTTGTAATATGTAGTGATTGTTTGGTCTGAGTTTTGGATCAGATTATATGTGTAAGCATTGTTAATGTTATGAACACCACATTTGGTTTTCTTTGTTTCTCGAAACAAAACAGTTAAGCTCTTGTTATGTCCAGTTTTATTAGAGGGAATGTCTTTGTCCGTTTGCTTTCTCGTAATCCTTCATATGTCGTACTACTCACTTTGCTGATTGCGTGTTCTTATGTACTTTGTTGTTGTTCCACACTTTCTTCTTTGGCTGACTTCTGATATATCTCCTTATTTCACTGTGAGAAATTATGGGGATGTAGATTTGTTACAGACTTCTTCAATCCAGGTGACTATACCCTTTATTTGGGATGTAGGGAGAGCCTAATCGCTACTTTCAATAATTTGTTCATACGTCATCCGTAAAGCCTACATACTAACATTTTAATATTTGAGTTTATTATGTTTGTGAAACATCGACTACTCCCTCTACCGTGTGATTTTGCGTTATAATGTCC